>CM075858.1:87170053-87421674 GCA_037975125.1 Latrodectus hesperus
TTTGTTTCCAAAATTTTAATTACATTTTACATATTCATCATCTTTTAGGAAATATTGTAATTTTGCTTCTAATTTCTGTGAATGTTAAAATTAACTTTTCATTTTCAAAGTTGTTCTTCATTTGATTACTTGATATCGCTATCAAACATGTTCTTGTGCCATAATTAACAGAATGAATAAATCCAATTGGTAACTTCAATTTTGGGAAACATATTAACCTAACTTTTTATGTTTAAAATATCTTTATACGGCAATATAAATAATTTAGGAATAATATCAAATATATGCCAAAGCAAATTATGTTCCAAGTTTGTAATAGCTATAATTAAAATAATATTAATAAAAATGCTAATAGAAGTTCTTTTAGTTGTTGCCTGTAAATTGTTACGTAATTATTTCAAGATTTCAAGAATATGAAGGCGTAAAGTATATATCTTCGAAATACATATCTTTGAAATAATTGTTTAACAAGAATAACTTAAGAATTCTTAATTGCTTAAGGAACAGGCTTCTCATTTAAAAAATTACCATTTTAAAATTTTATTACCAGTACCTCATACTAAAGTCGTTTTTACAGGGGAACCGAAGAATGAAATAGACATCCAATCCTCGACCTGTTTAAAATTTCTAATTAGTTCACATAATCACTCATAAATAGATTGCTTCCTTTAAATTAAATTATCTTTCATTTCTTCGAAATTAAATAAATCACCAAGAATTTCACTAATCTTTATCACTTCAATAAATATTTATTCAAACTTATATGATTTTTAATCTTGACCAAGATTAATAATGCAATTGATTCCAAGATTATAAATTTGATAATCACTTCAAATCTTGACTAAATTTAGTTTGCATACATTACTGTGACTAACAACAATGCTTTTAATTTGAAGATGTTCATCTATTCTACTTATTTTCCAAGGTATAATTATCGCTAAAGATAAATGATGAAATAAAATGTACAAAATTTCAAAAGTTTTGTTTATTTTAATTTCACGTATAAGATGCGTGTGATATTGCCATTATTATCACTTATCATATGACGAGTGTATCACAATAACTGTTTCAATGTTCATATTACTGTAATCATTGGGCAATAACAGTAATGATGATAGTTTTCTTTTATTGCTTCATAACTTTGAAAATCGTTGCATTTCAAGGGTTTCAGCTATTGAAATGTATTTCTACGTCATCATAAAATAATTTTATTAGTATATTTTGTTACGAGATTTTTTGGATAGTCTTATCAACCAACTGAATTTTAGAAATATAAATGTTGTATCGTATGAGAGATAAAGTGATACATATAATATCTGAAGTATAATTCACAGATAGATGCAGTAAATGAAAATTGCAAGATCCCAAGGTTGCCTATAAGTCTTCGATTCTTTAAATGAATTTAAGGAACCAGTAGGATAACTCCCCCCCCCCATTGGCGACCATTGGACTTTTTTCGTAGCCAAGTTAAGCGCATGTTTTTTAATGCTGGTATTTTCCCAAAGTTCCAAAACTACCCATTTTAGAAAATTTTAAATCACATAATAGTATACAAAATCTAAAGAAGTATTACTAAAAATAATTAATAAAAACTTTTTGGGTTTGCCTTCTCTTCAAAGCAACCGGTAAAAGAGATAAGAAAATAACAATAATGGACTTACTTGATATGACGTCAAGCTCACATGTCGAATATGCTCGGTGATATTATGGAAAAATATATAAGAAAAAGATATTATTATCTTTTTCTTACATATTTTTCCATAATATCACCGAGCATATACAATAAATAAACAAAAAGAAATTGGAAATAAGAACAGTTTACGATGTTTGGACCCTGGCGACAACGAAACACAACAACAAACGTAGGACAAAAAGTTCGAATTGAAAGTAAAATGAAAACTTCAAATGCTGTTGCCACAGAAAAGAACCATATATATGACGTAAAAATTATGTATAACACGAGCAAAACCAAATCTGGCAACAAAAAATTCTGAAAAAAAAAACAAATACTTAAATTGATAACAGGATAATCAAAACAAAGGACGCTAGATTTGGCGAGAAATCACTTGAGAGAGGGATATCATACTTACACCGAATTTAATACTATTGATAAATTTGAATTAAGAATGGAGAAAAATAATCAACAAAAGTTGATTAAGCATATACGTATGAAAACAAACCAGAGTAATTGTTCTCTATTTCTAAATATAAAGAATTCTCCATGTGATATATGTGTTCTTGGTTTCTATACTTATTAAAATATACCATTTAAATCCAAGTTACTATTATTTTCATACACAAAGAATTTAAAACTCGTCACCATTTATTTGTATATTAAGCTTTAAATTTTATTATATAGATACTTACAGACATAAGAGAATGTTAAAAAAAGCTGTTTCTTTTTTTCAAAGTTTTATTAGAAGAAAGTTGATAGGTTTACTACGTAGAGAGTTAAGCTTAAACCTATTTAATAAAATTTGAAATTTTAAATGAATGATTTAATGTATTTTTCAACGATGATTTTCTTTTTTAGATGATTAATTCAAGTGGATCTGCAGTTGAAAGTTGATTCCAAATCAATAAAAAAAATTACTCTCAAAAAGAAACTGAAACCTACCAAATCGTTTAGCAATTAATTCCAAAAAAATCATTTTGAATTCCAGCAGCTCAATACAATTTATATTCCTAAATGTTTCTTCATTATCGGATACATAAAAGGTATTCGCAATTAAATGCGTTCATTTGCATCTTTTCTCAAACTAGGGAAACTTAATAATAAGCACATGAAACAGATAAGATTGTGAAAAGAAAATTACCTATTTCTCAAATATATAATAAACAACGGATTTAAAAATAGATAATTGAAACAAGTAGTCAGCTATATTATACAAAAAGTGATTGCTAGAATTAAAATCAAATCGAATTTCAAGAGCTTAATTTTCAAAAATGATTAATGCATTTTAATCAAGTTATATGGTAAAACAACTTTTCATGGCCATTGATTTAAATTAAAACAATAAGATGTTTATTCTAAAACTGAAGTACTTTTTATTACAGATATACACAATTTTATTAAATCCACACAACAACTTAAATACAGAAGCTTAAAATAAAGCGTCTCGATGAAATTGTCTTAAAGAATAGTTTTCATTTTGATAACAATAAGTAACATTTTTAATTATTTAATATGTATTAAAATGATATAAAATCTTGAGAAATCAAGCAAAAAATGTACAGTTAAAATTAATATTTTCTCATGTTTACAAATCAATTAGGAAATTTATTCGCAATATTTATGAAGGGGAACTCTTTTTCAAAGATTAATAAATCTTGAAATAAATAACCGAAAATTCATAAAGTGTTTAATATATTGAAGTTTGCAACAAATTTATTGGAGTATATAATCTACATCTTCTAAAAGAACAAATAAATATAGTTTTTAAAAAACACAGTATCTGGAAAAAATATTTATTCATGAAAAATGGGCTTAATACTTACATAATAATATGCAGTTGATTTAAATAAAATGTATGAAAACTATTAAAAATACAGAAAATTACTTTTAAAAATTTCAAGTAAAATTAATTTTATTCAGTTGTTAATTATTTTTTTAATTAATAAACTTTTTCTAAAATTTTTCTTAAAAATCTGTATTTTCTCTTTTAAATTTTCAGTTGTATTAATTACAAAATTTATTCGTAGAACACATGGATATTTCAAAAATTAGTTATAATAATTTTATGCACTTACTCAACTATATGCATATTCAACTTAGCTTAATTTAAACAATCTTAATAACAAATAATTATTTTTTATACACTGTCACACTATATTGAAATTTTTAATAATTAAAATAATTAAATACAAAATTTATTCGTAAAACCCACGGATATTTCAAAAATTAGTTATATAAATTTTATACACTTACTCAACTATATGCATACTCAACTTAGCTTAATTTAAACATTCTTAATAACAAATAATTATTTTTTATACACTGTCACAATATATTTAAATTTATTGTGATAAACATGTTTCTTACATAACAATAAATAATTAATTAAATTTCAAAAATTACCTGAAAATTTCCGATTTCTTGAGTATGGAAATGGAAGTTACTTTTATGCATAAAAATATCCTTAATATACAGTAAATTTATAAAATGCTTTAACAATTTAAAAACATAAGAATACCAACTAACATCATCATATTAATTTATTTTTTGACTGACATACAAAAGGAGCTTTTTTAACCTGATTGTTTTTGTTAATGGATGACTTTTCAACCTAGCTACGTTTATACATTTGTGTTTGTGCCATAAAAACAACTTTTTATTGTATTTCTTAGTAACGTCTCTATAGTAACAAGTCACAAAGGTCAAACATGTTTTCACCACTTTAGATGTGTAAAATATCACGAAGAAGTTGTTTTCTGAGGTTACTATTTACGACCATCCCTCTTGGAGACGCATCTTTTTATAAATCGAAAACAAAGAATTTGAACATATGAAAGTTTATTAAAACTATCAATAATGACAATAATTACTAGACAATATTATAGAAACTGTTATATTAAAGTCACAATGGAAAAAATTGTTGTAACTCTATGAAGACATGATGCTAATTTAAAGAACTTAGATTATCAGTAATTAAAATAATTACTTGGCAATATTATACATACTGTTTTCTAAAGCCATTGTTTAAATAAAATATCACTTTAAAGTATTTCTCTGAGCAACAAATTCTTATTTTTAAATATGATTATAAATATCTATTATTCTTTCGCACATCAATTGTAAATGTATAAATAAGTGTACGTTAAAAATTCAAAAATATTATTTTTGAATTCACATTGGTATATTTCAGATATTTCTGTAGATTGATAAAAAAGAAATTTTTATTAGAGAGGGTTTTTTTCCACAAAGTTTCGAATGATTGAATAAAACAAGAAATTTTATATTTTATCGTCAACCTACTGAAAATATTTCTATAGTGCCATTTTTGTAATCTATAGCTATAGTATTTAATTTCATCATTAAATTAATTTTTTACATTTAAAATAATTTTGAATTTGAAATCATTTATAAAAATCTTGGAAAATAAAGTTTTAGCAATAGTAAATTTGTAAAAAAAAATTTATTTACAAGATGCTAAATTTTTGCCTATATAAATAGTTTCCTTAAAATGAAATAAATTTGTTATACCAAGTAAATAGCAATTTGTCATGTTTATATATATTCTAAACCTAAATTAAATATTTCTAAACCTTATCATGTTTTATTTCGAAAATTTTAAAGGAATTATAACTAAAAGTTTTTCGAACAGCTTAATCTGAGTTTTTTAATTCATTTCGGAAATATTATTACCTTTAATTTTATTAGTTTACATATAAATCTTCCAAAAAATTTTTTTTATTATTATAACTCCCATGTTTGAAATTTTATTGCTGAGTAATACAATATGATAATGATTTCCAACTCAAAAAATTATCTATTTTGATAAAAAAAAGAATGATAATCACTTCTTAAGCAAATATCTGCTAAGTATATAATATATTAAATGTAAATAAAATTTATCGCAGCTATAGCCTAATGTTAAATAAAAGACACCATTTATAAAAATATTGATTATTTTAAAGATTCAATTGAAAAAATTCCCCAGCTTTTTATGAACATTAAGCATAAAAGCGCGAATATAAAATCCTTTTTTATAAATTAAATTACTTTAAACTTTATCCAAATGCTTTTGAAACGTATAGTAAAAAGTAAACTTTTTAAAATATATAATATATTCGGAGCCAATTCCAGCCATTCGAAGGCAAAATACTAATTTTGGTTTTGAATGGCTGGAATTGGTACCGAATACATTATAAATTTTAAAAAATTTATTTATTATTTTTTATAAATTTGTTTAGTATTTAAAAAGTTTGTATATTTTTATTTCTAAATCATTTTAATAAGAAATAGTAATTCCTTGGTTCTAAAATAGCATAACTTACTTTTATTTATTATTAAAAAAAGAATCTTTTTTTCCTTATTTAACAGCATTAATTATTTTTTAAGAATATGATTACTTAGGAGCTAATATATCGCCTAACTTCTAGCTTACTTAATAATCTGAAAATTGTAAGCATTTTGAATTTTTTTTTTTCATTTTTGTGCAGTTTGACCTCGTTTCAAATTTAATTTGCATCATTACTCGTTGAAATTCTTAACATCTTCAACATCAATAGAACATCACTTCCATTTCCGCTAGCTCATTTCTCCGATTTTCTCTGAGTGGCGTTTTCTGCCACTTTCAATTTCTTTCCCACTTGAAATAAACAGGAACGGAAATCTATGTGACACAATTCGATTGGTCTTCTTTCGACCACCCGCAGTAAATAAAATCAAAAATAGACGTCATCCATCATCATCATTTCTCGAGAAAGGACACATGTGCGAAATAGTTCGAAAGGGTTAATCCGAGAATTGACGAAAATGAATTTACAGAGTCCAAAGAATATCATTGTAGGCATATTTTTTCCCCGAGAGTCTTACAAAATTCCATTTATCAATTTTATATTCGTATGAGCATTTTGCATTTTCTCTTTTCTACCTTTAACTCTTCCATATTATTTGTGACTTAATCATGTTGAGTACCTGTTTTGTGTATTTACTGGTGTGACATTTGTAAATGAATTACACATGATTAGAATATATTTTTCAATTTAAACACGCAAAATAGCATGTAAATACTGCCATGATATTTTAAAGAAAAGATAAAGATTCATTCATGGAATTTTTATTTTCTGTATGGATAATCGCGTTGAAGAAATAAAAAAGAAATTGTATGTTATTTCTATTAGTGAAAGTGTGGAATCAGTTATTAAGTCTGTATTTTTAGTGTCAATCTCCATTAAAAATTTCTCTCAAATTAGCAAACGCATAGAAGAATATTAAGAAAATGTGCATTAGATATTTACATTTTTGATAAAAAGGTAAATTGAATTTTAAATTTGCTATAAATCACTATGTTTCAATTTTCATTATTTCACTAAATCTAAGGTACATGTTTCGTGAGTGCTTTAATTCCCGGAATAAACACTTACAATGCATTGCATTTTTCCATTTAAAATAATGTTATAGGGATTGGTATCTTCTATCATCAAAAATTTATACTTAAAATCTAAACAAAGTTAAAAATATATTTAGAAACCAATTGTGTTTTTACTTGGATTGGACTTTAACACACACGATTGGAACGATTAAATTGCTAACAGACCAAATTTATATTGATGATAAACTAACTTTCCAACAAATCAGAGGAAGTAAAATAGTATAACTAATGAATGAATAGTTATAAATTATGGGCATGTTGTTGTTGTTTCCAATCCTTCAATGGTCTAGCTGCAGCTAGATCAGATCCATGACACCGTGCACTCTAGCGAAGTCAAGCACCAGCAGCAGACTTGAGCGAACATCCGCCAGAATGAATCCTGAACAATCCAGGATGTAATCTGGGGGAAGCCAACTTCAGGTTGAATTTTGTGCACAGTGAAAAAAAACCTTGTGACCAAATTCAAATGTCATGCTTTACAGATGCCCACTAATAAATCATGAGACGGCCGTTTGATCATGTCTGTCACCGCCAAATTCTAATGCGCCCCCCTGGGGTCTTCCTGCTGAACCAGGGATGGGCAGGAGGGGGTGAGCCAAACTTCCCTGTCTACTTTTTCTTTTATAGAGAAAACTTCTTTATAAGGGCCGTGGTAGCCTAGTGGTTAGGGTATCAGCCTACCATCCGGAAAGGTGGGGTTCGATTCCCAATGCCGTCAAAGACCCACCGAGAACATGCAATATACGTACTCATTATAAATCTGTGGAATCGAAAGTCCTGTGCTCGGTTGTTGAGCAGTTACCATGAATGCAATTGTCTGGAGAAATGTACTCCCCCTTCAGATCAATGCCAAAATTGAGGAGTTTATCCGCTGCTGCTGCCATCTATCGGAGGATTTGAAGAGCAAAAGTC
Source organism: Latrodectus hesperus (assembly GCA_037975125.1). NCBI lineage: Eukaryota > Metazoa > Arthropoda > Arachnida > Araneae > Theridiidae > Latrodectus > Latrodectus hesperus. The sequence continues at coordinate 87,178,063 of CM075858.1, forward strand.
ATACTTTCACCTTCATGGTGCTTTCATTAAATGAAAAACGCTCCCAATTGACTTAAATTCGCATAGCCAAGACATAGCGAGCTTGGCTTGTCCAAGTGTCATTAGTAACAACAACAAAAACTTCTTTATAAGTTATTAAGTAGTCCCTGTTGGGCAAATCGGAGTAACAACTTTCAGCCAAGATATCTGCAGCTTCGTTGCCTTGGATGTTAACGTGGGAGGTAATCCACTGACAGTGAACATCCCTATCCTTGGATATATTTTTAAGATGGGTGATAATCTGTACGCCTACAAAGTCGCACACGCTATTCCAGCCCTGTAGGTATTGAATCGAGCTACTACATCAGTTATGGATATGCAAGTTATGGGTATTATATAGGTAACAAAAATTTATTATATTGTTACTTTTCTAAATGACATAGTGACTTAACGTTAAATCTTTTGATTGTTAAGCTGTAAAATTATATCTGGCATACATATATATTTTACTCATCTCAATCATAACAACAACTAGAATAGTACAACATCTTACTAATTTGAAAGTCAGTACCATAGTCTTCCAGTGGGTGCCATCTCATGTTAATGTGTATGGGAACGAAGTTGCGGATCAGTTAGCCTAGGATGGAAGCCTACAGAATATCATCATTGGAGACTGCTTGTCGTCTTCATAGCTGACCTCTAAAGTTAGGAGGGCTATCAATGCTACTTTTAGGGATACCATTCCTACCCACGAATGGTACACATGCATACATCCTGGTTCCGCACTAGTGGGTAAACACAAGAGATGCAGCCAAACGGCTTTCACAAGACTACGAAGTGGCCATCTGCTTGCTCAGAGACACGTCTCTGGTACCAAGGTTTACCCTCTCTGTCCCAAATGTCGAGTGGTTCAAGCCTCCCCATCTCATATTTTTCAGTGCATTGGGTGTGAGAGAAAGGACATGGAGTTGAGACCGGAGGTGGTGCTTGAAAGACTGGCTATTTTTGGATTCATGGGGCTGGTGTGATGGTACTGTCACGCCAGTCGGGGATAAGCAACAACAACAACTCATCTCAATTACAAAAAGCAGGATTTGAACTTAATGTAATATAACTCTGAATGATGCCATGCGTTCTTTAACATGAAATATTTTGAAATGAAAATTCTGAAGTATGATATTTACAAAAATATTTTTCCTTTCACTTGACGTGAGTAAATTGTTTTTCTTCCTCATGAAGAAATGATTCAAAATGAAATTTCATTTCTTTCGCGAGAATTCAGTTGAAGGAACATTAAGCTATTGTTTCGCATACGTAAGGAAAATTTATTCCTACTGATATAAGGCTGTTGATATCAGTGATGTAAGGTTGTATCACAGTGATTAAAATTACAATATGATAAGATTCAGAAAAATTTAAGGAAAAGAGGAATTGTGACTAAAGATAATTAGCAATTTAAAAGAAAACGTTTCAAATCATAGTACCTAATCTACCACAACGCACCTACCGTGAATAAATGGAAACTAATAAAATTTGCTTCTGTTCATGGTGTTGTTGCACCAGCAAACTTATCTGTACCTAGCTTAGAATTGTTCTCTACCAGTTAGTGGAAGCAGTCGGGCTGGGAATCTTCATAAATTAGAAGCAGGATTCAAGCAGAGGACCCCTTAATACTCGATTGGCCACTCTCAGAGGTACCAACTCATTTGGAGGACATTGCAACCACGGTCTATTTAATGTGCCCCATCCGTTTTTAGTAAGCATGAAGGATCATCGGTTAAGCCAGGATTCGAATTCACTACCTTCCGATGAGTAGCTCCAGTGGCTGAATAGCTTTACGCGGCTTCCCGTTAAGATCAGCAGAGTGAAGCATCATTTGCCGTAGTGATTAGGAGGGTGACCACATTAGCTCCCTTACTGGGTTGCTGGAACTCCGTGAGTTTTTAACGTGTCCACGTAAATATGTAACGTCCAAGCCGACCGATGGCTGAGTGGTTAGCGTTCCTGACTCCTGAGCTGTGGGTTTCAGGTTTGAATATCGGTTCAGGCATGGATGTTACTTTCTTTCTCTGTTCTCTCTGAGTTTCTTCTGTCCTTTCTTCTGTGATGATGTATGAATGTAGGCCCACCCTATAAACGGGTTTGTGGTATGACGCGGGTAACGCTACTCGCCTCCGTGGCTTGGTCCAGAAGTTGCCCGCTGGGTAACGACGAATGAGAAGCAGTTTCTGGTCTTGTTGTGGCGTAGGGTTCGTCTCCCAAGTGCCCACCTTTGGAAAAAATGTAACGTACAAAATCTATTAGCTGGTGTGGCGTGGATGTGGAGAGGAGGTTACCAGCTCAGGTGTGACCTCGTCACCTTACCATGATTCAAAATGACGAGGCACTCGATGATGGGGGAGTGTTTCAAACCCGTTGACCTGAAGGTATAGTCTGGGGTTCGCATCCACCGCTATGTATGTATATACCTTCCGATGATGAGAATGATTCTCTAACCAATAGACCCCTCGGCCTATCTCTTCGTGGCGTGGAAATATTGGTGATAGTTAAAGTAATACTTTGTTTGTTCGATGACGAGAGGACAAATTCGATAGGATAGATATAGTTATCTTGTAACATTTTATACTGTCATAGGAAGAAAAAACCAAAAGTTATCCATGCAAAAAATTACAAATGTTTTGAATCTATTTCGCTGAATAATGTTGTTGCTGTTGTTGTGTCCAATCCATCAGGATCTAGCAGCAGCTAAATCAAATCCATGATTCCATGCACCCAGCAAAGTCAAGCACCAGGAGAGGGCTGTTGCGAACATCCTCTAAAGTGAGCCCCAAGCAATCGAGAATATGTTGCGGGGAAGCCGGCAGCAGATGGCACTCCCGTTTATATTGCATTGTAATATTCTAAGAGGGCAATGCTTGTATAGGGAATGTCGCAAATTTTTCGAACGAGGCCCACTTCCCAGACCTCGAACGCGTCTCTGATTATCCAGCGCGACAGACGATGCTGTATGGGCGACATAATTTCATGGAGAAGGCAGCTTCTCTTGGTATAAGGTACATTGGAGAGAAGTCTGACTTTGCTCCGGTGCCTGCAGATGCTTAGCTGAGCATAGTGGAACGGCATTCACGCCTTGGGTGACCCTACCAGGAGATTACTCCCCCGACGTACTTCACCCGTTCTGCCCAGGAACACCCCCTCGTCGGCTAAAAAGCACACTTTGAGGCGACCTGCAGGACTTGAGGGGGAATAATGATGTGCTGCAAAGATATTCATTCTAAAAGAATTTCTTATCAATGTAAATTATTTTGGTTATATTTTCTTACAATATCTTATAATGTTACTTTCGACCTCTTCTTTAATAGTTTTATATATTGATGTGTACAATACACTCATACCAAATGAAAATTCATACAGAAAAAAGTTGAATAAAATAAAAAGAAAGAAAAGTAATGATAAATTGTAAAGCAATAAAGATAAATGGCAAATATTATTTTTCAGACATTTTTTCACAAATGATATAAATTTTTGATATATTTTTCATTTGGAAAAAAATATTTTATAAAAATTAAAACATGATTTAAGTTAATCAAGAAAATATTAAATTTGTAATAAAGTATTTATATTAATAAAACTCAAATTTTGTTTATCCATCGAATTTTTGTCTTGGGTTAAATTGAGAACAGTGCTTGGAAAGAAGGGAGACTTATATAGGATGTTAATTTCTGGTTGACTTAAAATGTTAGCTATGTTTTATAATGAAATTTTGATTACAGCGCTGGTAATTAATTTAAATCTTAATTAACTAAGAGTTGAACTCAATTTAGAGTTGCATACACCAGGATGGAATAATTTAAATAATTAACCACATTCCTTAATTCTAATTAGCGCCGACCGATAGCTGAGTGGTTATCGTCCCTGACTCCTCAGCTGAGGGTTCCGGGCTGGAATCCCGATTTGGGTATGGATGCTAATTTCTCTATATGTTTCTCTGTCCCTTCTTCTGAGATGATGTATGAATGCAACCCACCCTATAAACGGATTTGGGATGATATGGCGTACGCAATGCTGCTCGCCTCCGTGATTTGGTGCCCGGTGGGTAACGACAAATGAAGAGCAGCTTTCGGTCTTGTTGTGGCGAAGAATTGGTCACCCTTGTGTCCGCCGTTATTAAAAAAAGTAATTCTGCTAGCTTCAAGAATGGAAGAATGTATGTCTTTTTAATCGCTTACAATTGTTATCTATGCGTAACCCCTAAAGATAGAAAAATATACAGTATTAAATTCTCCCTTCTTTCTACATTCTTACAATATTTTTTAAAATTCATTGATGCTTATGATTTAATCACGGATTTTTGAAACTGTATCTTCTTCCATTGCCGAAAACGTGTTTACGCTTTTTCTAACATGCTGCCGACCAGAGATGAATTTTAAAGCGCGAATGAAGGTAATTTCAACTTCAATATTTAATAATTTCTTAATTAAAAAAAATTATAAATGAACAACACATGATTTGATTTGGTTTTAACTAATCCTAAAAAAACGCTAAAAGTATGATCTGTGAATCATCAGCAAGGATTGCTTCTGAAATTCTAAGATGCTCTAGGCAGAAGATACGTTTAATCGTTGGCTTCATAACTGGGCACTACTATTTCAGAAAACACCTCCATGAAATGGGACTGTTTCAACAAGACCCTATCTTCAGGAAATGCCATACACAAGAGGAAACGGAAAAGCATATCATTTACGAATGCGAGGCTCTTGCCCTCCCTAGATTAACTTCTTCAGGCATCATCCATACTAGAGAGTTACACCTAGACTTCATTAAAGGGTTATCGGACTTTCTTAATAAAGTGGGTGCAACTGGAACTAGGAAACATTGGGTTTGGAGTTAATAGTACAAAATGCTGATAAAAGCAGATGGGCCCAATGACATACAAACCCAACTCCAAGAAGAAGAAGAAACTGATCCTATATGTGACATCTTAATTCATGATGTAGAAAATTGTTTTGAACAGTGCTAAGTAAATAATAAATGTCCATAAAATTGTCAAATGACACTATTTTTCCTCAAAACCGAGGTACACGTTTTCCACGAGAAGCTATGGCCACCTATAGCTGACTAGCAAGTTATGTTAGTTATGTTGGTATGTTAGTGTAATATGAATACTTTTGAAGTCTGTGACTTTAAAATATAATTTAGTAAACTCATAAAAGTAGAAAAGATTGCTTAATGAGAGCAATTTTAAGTCTTCTTTCTTCTTTTTTAATAACTTTTGAGTTTTTAACACTAAATTTAATGTCTAACATGAAGCATCATATTTTTTAAGAAAAATTAAAATAAAATTTGTTCTTAAAATGCACCTAACAGAATAATTTGTACTCATCATGTATTTAATGATCATCAGGAATAATTTGCGGTGTATGTCGATTAGATTTTGCGTGAGTGTATCAAATTAAAAATTATAAGTATAAAATTCTATAACAGTTACTAATGTCATTAACGGAGGGAAGTATTTTATATAAAATAGTTGTTGTTGTTGTCGTGTGCCAGCTAGGCTGGCAATTATGGGGTGCGCTGCTCCACTTTTTCAACTGAACCATATTTTGGTGTGGAGTCCGACTTCCTCAGTAGATACATGCCGTAGGATACCCGCTTATAGGGTAGGCAACCATTCACAACCTCATTCATACAAGGACAAAGACAGGATAGATAGAGAGAACAAGTACATCGCAGTGCCCGAACCGAGATTCGAACCCAGGACCTCCTTATCAGTAGTCAGGCACGCTGACCACTATATAAAATAGTAAATACCTCATATCAAAACTTTACAGTAAGATATTGGTTTGCAATTTTAAGACAATAAACAAAATTTTAAATTAAGAATACAATTTGATATATATTTTACATTTAAAATCTCAAATAAAATACTTCATTTTTTTAAATTTATGATAAATTTAATAATTTTAAATTTATGATAAATTTAATAAAAATCACTGATTTTATATAATACTAATATTTTTAGCATATTTTTAAATTTAAATAGAACTTGAATTGTATTTGTACAATATATTGATGACTTTATTTGATATTTCTAGCCTATTTTTATTTATATTTCCAAACACTTGCTATTGTTTTCGAACCCAGTTTCTACTTTCTCTTTTTTATTTTTAAGGAATCTATATTTTGTGTCCCCTTTTTATTATACCTATTGGGTAACTAACTAAAGGAAGAACATCTCAGCTTAGCTAAAAGGAATCCATTCTACTCCCGCCTTCTATGACACGAAACCAATAAGATGTTAAAGAGCTTTTCCTTTCAATAACTGTAAATGGAGGCTTTCGAAAACAAGCCTCCAGTTGTACCGGAAGATAACAGCAGCTGCACTGCATAGCAAGCGAATGGACCAATTTTCCGTGAAAAGAATCAATCCATCATCGTTCTATCAATGTCCAAACTAATACATTCATGTTTTACACTTTCACGTTTTCCATCAACGTTCCAACACCGGCAATTCATTATTGAGGAAAAACCGTCAATTGTTGACGAAAAAGATTTCTGTTTATAAACATTGTAATTAACAATTGAGGAAAATTCGGTAGTTTTTGCATGAAACTTAACGTTATTGTTACATGTTTATGAAATTGAGATAAATGTTGCAAATCATTTAAATTTTAAAAGGAAAAAGTAAAGTTATTATTGATTTGATGAAGAATAATTTTTTCTACAAAAATTCAACTCAACTGATTAAAAAAAATATCGCTGTGGATTGTAAGAGAATTACTTCTTTACCGGAATATAACCAACAATATTTATTGAAATAATATATTTTTATGCATGAAGTGAAATTTTTATTTTATTAAAAAAGTAGATATTTTTGATGTTAGAACTGTAGTTTTTTATTTATAAAAGAATCCATTTATAAGACAATTAAACATTTTTCTATTTTACTATTTATTAAACATATACTTTGAATTTATGTTTCGATAATCTCCTCTTTTTAATATTATGAATTCAAATCAAATTTTCAAAAAATTAATGCATTTTCTAATGTTTGATATATTAATATAAAGTATGATTAAAGAGAAAACACATGTTTAAAAAATAAAAAATATATAATTACAAACATAAATCTCTAAAAAATTTCTAATTAAACGATTCCTTCTTTTAACTAATATGTAAAAATGTATGAGTAATAAGAACAATTTATTAATTAATTAAATTCACACACTTAATTCATAATTTAAATAAAGTAATAAAATTGAGTGATTTGAAAAATAAGCATAAATTTATTAAGTTATATATATATATATATATATATATATATATATATATATATATATATATATATATATCAAAGACGAAATTGATTCATTTCACTTATAAAATATACATGGCCACGTTGTCTCATTGAAATGGACGTCGTCGTTCTCATTATTGGAAGGTGGTAAGTTCAATTCCTGACCTAAACGAAGATCCATCATGTTTGCTGAATGTGGCTGGCGCATGTAAAATATCTCGCGGTCACAATGTCCTCCATGTGTAAAGATTTCGCTGGGGTGGAAGGTCAAGTGTTGGGTTTCTTAATCCTCGCTTTTTAATCGTCCGAAAGAGTTGGGCTTGATTCCCAATGCCACCAAAGACCCACCGAGTACATGCGTTATACGTGCTCATTAAATCTGTGGAATCGAAAGTCGGTGGATGCAGCTACCATAGGTGTAATGGTCTGGAGAAAATTTCCTCTCCCTTCAGATCTGAGTCAGAATTGAGGAAATGGATCCTCTGATGGCGCCATCTATCGGAGGAGTCTTAGAGCGAAGTCGTACTTTCACCTCCGTAGTACTCTGATTAAAAGAAAGTCACTAGCTTCTGACTTAATTTCGTAGCAGTTGATTAACGAGCTAGGCTTGTGTAAGTGCCATAAGTAACAACAACCACCTGCGAATGTTGAGAAGGATTACAAGTCTTCAGTTGCTAGGCTGCCCACTAAACTAAGTCAAAATTGTGGTATATAGTTTGGTTTATCCTACTTGGAGGTAGGACAGCGCTACTTAGAGTTGAAAGTCTCGAGTTCAATACCCGCCACTAGGATTAAAATAATTGAACAATCAGAAACGAAAGTTAAGCTTTGAGAAGGTTATTAGGTTGTTTTCCAATTTTTTTCTATTTAGCGATACAGGAATGTATCCTATTCTGTGCAAAAGGTATTGTGAACGCCAAAACCTGGAGCAAGTTTAAAAGCAGTTTATGCTTTCTTTCAGCTTTATAAGCTAGCTACAACGCGATGTCATAGTAAGTGCAGTTTCTCTACGATGATGACATTGTAGTTGGTGTATTAGAATGAGGTACTATACTGCGAATTTATAAGTTTTGGTTAAAAATACGTGTTTATGGTACGTCTAATGCTGATGTAATTTAATGTCTATTTTCTCAGCTTGTCTTTTAAATCAATAAATGCAGTTTGATGAAAGTGGACTAATTGTCATCCTGTCCTATAAGCTACATTAATTGTAAGTAAACATTGTAAATTGTGTGTAATTAAATTTAAAGTAAAATTTGTGTGTGCTTCTTATACAAACGTCTTCAGAAAAACATAATCCAGTGTTCAAAGACTCATATTGATTAAGTAATAAAAAATGCTTAATTTTCTTTTTTTATGATATTTTTCGTCCTTTGTAAAAATATTGTTAGAATGAAAGTTAAGAGTTTTCATTTCGTATAAAACTGAAGATAGGTCTTTTTCTTCACTTTCATATTTTTTTCACAATCAACTTCTTTTAAATCTACATTAATTTCGTGAAACAAATATCGTTAATATTTTATGAAAGTGCAGACGTAAATTTTCACACAAATTTATTTGGATGTAACTCATATTTCTCTGCTAAAAACAAACAAATTCATATAATAAATGGTCAACCTAAAGTAGTTAATTTTGATCTATTAACAGAGCGATTTCACTTTTCGTCATTATTCATAAAAATTTCTTATATGCAATGTATAAAATTGTTGGACTAATTAAAAAATTTGCCTTCCATTCATTTTACAAAATTGAATACATTTTTTTCTGTTTAGTGGTTCTGTAGATAATGTGTGACCGCTTTCTAAAATCATTTGAAATGTATATATATGTTTGTAATAATACTTTGAAAATAAATCAATGTTACACAAATTAAAAATATGAAAATAATATATTTACAATAAATAATTTCATTATTAAATAGCCAATAAAATTATTTCGATTAAAATTTAGAATAAGATAATTAACGATTTTCATCTGAAATTCAAATTAAAAAAATTTGTCGCCAAGTGCAAGCGCCTTTTTCCTTATTTCAAGTCTCTAAATATTCAAATAAAAGAAGAAAGACTACGTTGATAGGATTTTTGAAATATCGAAGATTCGCAATCAAACATTTCACTCAATGGAACCCAAAAAGAAAAAATAAATAAATAAAATAAAGGACGCTGGATATCCTGTGATAGACATTGTATCTTTGACATCGCAAATGAAGAATAAACAAAATAGTGCATTTTTATAGATATTACATAATTTGAAAGCTGTCAGGGTAAAATAAATATATCTTATAGAGAAAACATTTGAATTGGTGACAAAAAAAATCAAGTATAATTCCTATTATTTTACAAAAATTCCTTGTAAGTTATTGAGAAATTAAAAAAAGTCATTAAAGGATAACTCTTTTACTATTTTTTTTAATTATTAGCAATATTTACTTAATTAATTAAATTTAGATATTGATGAAGTAATAATATTTACAATAAAACCATTGTTATTTAATTGTTAAGGAAATGGTTTTTATCTCTTCAAAACACGTAAGCCAAAACTTCATTTAGGAAAAAAACCATTCAAAATCGCGATTAATGAAACAAAATAATTAAGAAAAAACTTTGAGATCTAAAAATTGGTATATGGCTGCTATGCATGTATGTATATATTCACAAACATATTTTTTGTATCATAGCATATTATGAAAGGAGCAAAAATCTCGAAATTCAAACATTGGTGAGTTCTAGCTACTGGATTCCATCTAGTTATTTCAGGATTAATATATAAACATTAACAAAACAGTAATTTGTAAAAATAACTATTTGTTTAATTTTTCTTAAATTTTAATTTAATTTAATTTTTTTCTTCAGTTTTCACAAATAATCTTCCTCTAATAATTTATGCATTAAAAATTTTTTATATGCTTCGTTTCGTTAATTTCTTAAAAATTCTAAAATTTCTGCTTACACATGATTTAATATGAATATTTCATAAACATTCACCTTGTTGTAACTCTTTAAAAAATATTTTATTTGCACTTTAAATTTGTACATCAAAATTGAAATAGATTTATCTGATTGAATGAAGTAATACAAAATGGTAATTCTTCTACCATTCATGAGATAATTCCCTTAACGTTTAATCTGGATTTTCAATTTAGTTTAGCTCATGCGCAGTTCATTTTGCGTCTGAATGTTCGCAGAGGAGTCAGTAGGCAGACACGTGATACAAGTTATATTTGAACACATAATTCAAACATTGCTTTTATGTTTTTCGATACATAGTATACCAAACATATAGTAATAAAACTGAATATTTTTATTTCGAAATTTATTACCAACATTTAAAATATATATTTGGAAAAATGCATTACTTATATATATATATATATATATATATATATATATATATATATATATATATATATATATATATATATACAGAGATATTTTAGAGCTTTCATTTTCACGGATTTATTTATTTAAAATATATTTTTTGTCACGAAAATTACTGAAGTGTGATTGACATATAAAAGAGGTATTTGAGAAAATTAATTAAAACTATGAATTGGAGCATGTACGTTTTAAAGGTAATTTCTGCTATTATTGTATCACGTTTTTCTGATGAATAAAGTAGAAATTTGGAGAGAACAAAGAAAAGAAAATGAATGTATGGAAATTTTATAAAAATGTAAATAATTCACGTAAAATATACTTTAATAAAAAGCGAAAAAATTAAAGGAAAATGATTATTTTTTTTATGTAGTTTAAATATATCAAAACATTAGTTATGTATCTTTCATACTAGTCCAATACCAATTCCTTACGAATGAAATATAAATTATACTAAAAGTCATTTACGTAAAAATTAAAATATTATGTTCATATAAGGGTGTATATTTAGTAATTATAAGTTTAGTAAACTAACCTATTGCTTAACATGTCGATCTTATAAATTTCAATTAAATATCTCTTTACAAATCACCCTTGTAAAAATAGTCTTTGATTGAAAGTTATTTCAATTTATTCAATATAAATTACTTTCAAAAGATGTTAATGAAAAATGAATGGAGAATACTTAATTGCTTATGTTTTCTAAGTTATTTGTAAATTTATTTATATGATATTCAATCATGACAATATATTTTAATCAGATCTTATAAAAAAAAGAGTCCTTTTAAATTAATTGCAAATTGTTACAATTCTTTGTAAAATTAATTTTAAAAAAGCTTCCGAAAAAAAATTGGAAGTGATTAACAATTATAATTAAATATGTTTTATTTGCTACAAATATCAACGGTATTATTTTGAAAATAACATGATAATAAAAAATGGGACAAAGCACGTGTAACGCTTCAGGTAGTGAAAATGAATTTGAAGTTGCAATTATTGAGTTCCCTTCATCGATTAATCGATTTAATCTCACGTTTCTTTGTTTGTTAGCTAATCTGTTTTGAAGCTAGAAGTCATTAACAATGCAAAGATGCTCACATCGAAAAACAATACCGATTCTACAGTGAACCGGTGGCAGTTGAACTCCATGTAAAAGTGTTGGCCCTTCATTCCAAGTAAGAAGTGTCATGTTGTTCACGTGGTAGTCGTCCACGTTTTTTATTATAGCCTCATCATTAGCATTTCCAAAATTGACCTCTTTTCTTTTATAATTAGTGGCAACAGTCAGTACATTTTTCTCTTCGCTTCCGGGACAATGAAAGTTCCCACTGTTGAAAGTATATAGAACGAATGATACCCACAGAGGTGGGAGGAAAAAATGCATGTTCTTCAGTTCCTTCAAATTTACGACCTAGTAGAAATCTTTTCAAAAAAGATTGCTTTTTTTCCCTCACCGGAAACACGTTCACCGAATCACGATGTGGGAAATGCAGTACTTGAAGAATTTTAAATGCCCGTATTTCCTACACAACAATATTTAAAATCTTAAAATATCACATACTAATTTACTGTAACAAGATTAGAATTTCCTTCACTTTCAAAAAATAATTAGCGGTAGGTTAAAATGTTCTTACAATCAATTTGTAAAATGTGCAAAATATTTAGGTAAACAATTTGGGAATTTATTTATTAAATAATTATAATCCGTCAATAAACTTCTTATACGAATATATTTGTAAAAAGCTGAAATTAACGTTTTAAAAATTGCCCTACTAAATATAAATTAAACTTTGTATCACTCTAAACATAAATTAAATATTGTTTTATATGTTTCCTTTTACAATTTTTCGCACCCACCTATTTGAAAATTGGTAAAAATAATATCAAATTAAAAATAATAGTTGATAGTAAATATATGTCATTTATTAAAAATATTTTTCTAATTTTTTATAGATCTATGATATTTTATCGAAAAGGTTAAAAAAATGTGTAAAAATCATCAAATTGAAAATTTTAGATTTTCCAAAGTATCTATTTGACACGTACAACTTTTATAAAGCGTTAATTTTATTTATTTGATGCTTAAAACATAAATGCGTAATACAAAATAATTGTATCTATAAATGTATTAAATTAAGCTTAAATAAAGGGGGGAAAAGATCATTCCCTTATAGCAAAATAATCGAAAAGATAAAATTTATTTACTACAGAAATGTTCAGTCAGATAATTCTTATAGTCATCAGTTGCATCACCTAGCCTAATTTTTCTTTCATGGTTGGAATTACAGGTCTTTCACAATGTTAGTAATATCTGTAAAAATCAATGATTTATGGAGCATGTGATTTGTACTCCTGGCAAAAAAGATTTTATAATTTTTATAATTTCAAGAAATTTTTGTAACATCTGATGGAGTGAACAAATTATATATCACATAATTAAGAGGTAAAATGGCACATAAATTATAAGTTATTTGTAAACATTGATTATAAAATCGAATAAAAATTAGATTTTTATGTTTCTGAAAATTTATTACTTTTTTATTTTAAATTCTGACTGAACTAAAACTGAAAATAAAAACATAAATTCGATTAGTTGCTATTAATGTACAGTTGTCTTTCTTTGACTACGATCAAAATATATAAAATCATGGCACAGCTGCCGTATAATCCATGATTCCAAATTCTGAATTATTTTGGCGATGAAGAAATACTTCCAATATGACGTATGCTTCCAATGCTTCCAATCCAGAAATGCTTCCAATATGACGTGCGCGATGACGCAAATACTAAGGTTGCCAAAATAGAACTTTCTGAATAATTCTTATAGGTCTCCATATCTATGACGTAATAAAAATGAGGTTACCAAATACATAAGAAAATCCGTGAAAAAATCGCCAAACTCAGAATTTGGCATCCTGGATTATACGGCACCTGTGCCAAAATCATGCATAACAGTACATATTTATATTATTTATTAAATATATATTAAGTGGATTTCATAAGGTTTTTATTTTTATTAGGTCACTTTTGTAATTTGAAATTTCTCCCAAAAAGTTGAATTTTCAGAACTCTTGTGAAAAATGTCTGGTTAATTAGAACCTGAGTTATCTATTATTTCTAGAAAATCATCCCTTGGCTGCAAATATTTGTCGCTAATAATTTCTGCGTTTATTATCCGAAAAGTTATCTAATCTGGGATGCTGCTTATGGTCGATTTGCTTACTCGAATTTGTTGTAATACTCGTGAACATTCTCTTCCCCCGCCGTTGATTAGATATATTTTAGAGAAGTTCTTATATATTCGGACAGGTTTTCTGATTTTTCCACTTGAAATTATTCCACATACATTCTTAGGTAATATAATAACCTTACAATATCTAACTTTGGCACTTTTTTTTTTTAAATCAAGTAGAAATTATTCATGCAAAACTGAAATACAATCGAATGCTTTCACGGTTCTTTTTCTAAATATTCTTCCCTGGAACATTTTTAAGGTATGCAAATGATTTTTCTTATTGCTTACTTAAGACGGATTCAAATTTATTCCAGTTTTGATAAATTATTAAAAAATTACTCTCAAATGTAAATATAATACGAACTACATATATTTATGTATAATAAATATTGAAATGTAATTATAATTTCTATTAAAATGATTTCTTTTATTGAAATATTCGAAATTAACATTTTTATTTTCGTAAGAAATTTAATTTTTTAAAAAATTAAAATTATAAAATTTTCTACAAATATATTTCTGTAAAAACAAATTTTTATAAAAATTTTTTATACAGAATCAAATTTTCTATGCAAAAATAAGTAATCTTAATATGTAATTATATTATGAAAATCCTCATATAATCATTTAACTTTAAAAAAAATAATCGAAATATTCACATAAACTATTATAATTTGATTAAAATTTGCAGCAATTAGAAAACAAATTATTGTGAACTTAGCAAAAAAAAAATACTACTTTTAAAAAAAAAAAAAAATTCACTGCTATTATGTGCATAAAATAATAACTTTCCCAGTGTTATGGTAAAACAAACTAATAAATAGTTTATAATTTATCAAATATTTTTTCATATATCAAAGAAATAAATTATAGTTTATTCCTAATGTCTTTAATGCATGAAAATTCTCTCTGTAATTATCATTTGTGGTAAAAATGAATATAAAACACTTGCAAGTCAATACTTAATATGCCAAATGATTACACATAAACAAGGAACATAAAATTGCTTATACACAATTTCTTAGTATAATTCACGATGGAATCTTACGTTTATTCCCATTTTTTTCAATTATTATTAACTTTAATTTATTTTTTACATTAAATCTTTTCTCCATTTAATTAAAAAATAATACGCAACAAGAATTAAAATTTTTGTAAATTTTTAAGAGTGTATGTATTATTTATGTGTGAAATTTATGTTTTGAAACATTTGTTTACTTTTTCTACTGCACAAATATAAATTACTTCTTAAAACTAATTTTGTTTTACATAGCAATTTCATATAAATATAAAAAAAACTTATATAATTATTTTACACCCAAAATATTTTTAATTTGCAATTTTAAAGTCCATTTGTTATTCTAATCAAATTGCATTCTAAAAGTACCTGTTTAAAAAGAAGACAAATTAAATATGTTTATAACTAAACAATTATAATGCTCGATAAAGTAAGTAATCAATTTTTATTTTAAATACAGACAATTCAGAATAATTGTTTTTATCTTGTACCATATAATAAGATATATTTGCTTCCATTGGAGGAATGAAACAAAGACCAGATATCACAGTCAATTCGCAAAAAGAGATAAAGTAATTGTAATCCATTTACTTAGGATTTTTCTCCAATAATATTTAATGCAGTAACTGCTTTCGATTTCAAATAATTGTTACATTAAATATTACAGAGAATATAATCACAATTTTCAGTGCCACACAAAAGAAAGTCGTAAACTGAAAATTAATTTCAAGCAATTATGCAAATGTTAGACGTTAATAAAAAAATCATATCATAATATAAACTTGTGAACATAAAAATTGTTTTTAAAATATTTAATTTTTATATTTCGCCATTTAAAGAATTTTTAATCCAAGAATATTAGTTTCTTGAAAACAGGGTTAATTTATTACATAAAAATATAAATGTTTTTATTTTCGATGCACTTATGAGATATCAAATAGGTGTAATTAGTTAACTGTAACCAATTATTTTTAATTACATAAATGAGAAGTTTTGATGTCCTTTAAGCACTCTACAGAGATACATCATGAACTACGTGATGAAAATTCTTTGAAACGATATATTTAACTTTTGAAATAATTTCTGAATTATATATTTAAACAAAGAAAGCATCATCGACATAAAAATCACAGTACAGGATAATTTTTGCAATAATTTGGTTTAAAAAGGAAAATTATAATTTTTCATTTAAATTAAAGTTTCGTTAAATTTAGTATTTTTACTACGAAAAATCTTTCCGCATCTATAATTGCTGATTTTCAATAGAGTTTTTTGTTATCTTATGACCACTAATAGCATTTATTATTTTTTTTAATTTTATCGCTTTTTCATGTTTGATAAGGAATTGACGATTTAAAGGAAAATATTCAGAGCTTTCATAGAAAATGGTATTGTATTATATCATTGCTTTAATTATAATTATTAAACCAATTATCTCATAAGAATTATATTGACAACCTAAGTTATCCGAATTCAATAAAAATAATTTTCAGTTCAAATGCACCAATAACTCAGTTAATAATCAAGTAACAGCAAAGAAAAATATACGCCGGCATTTTTTAATCGTTTAAAACAAGTTCAAACAATCATTCAGCTGTAATCAACTTATTATATTCTTTACATGGGCCATTGGAAACATTGGGTGCGGTTTTCGTACGCAAACGCTTGGATTAAAGTATGTTTCCTTAATTGTTGTTTCAATTTTAGAGCATCTCTATAAAATCATAATTAACTAGATTACTAGTTAATTTTCTGTTTAATTTTTTATTTTATTTCTTTTATTTAAAAAAGGGGTCAAAAATAAACTATCTCTTAAATATAAGATATTGATAATACGTGCTTAGACATTCTAAACAATATTGAATTGGCAGAGTTTTGCACTAATGTTAGAGGTAAGAATGGTTCAAAACTTAAAGCAAAATAAAGAAAAAAATATCTTATTCACAAACACATTTTTAGTTCTTCCAATTTTTTGATATTATAATTATCGAATAAAAATATACTTATGGCAAAACGACCAAAAAACGCATTCTTCAAATCAACATATGCATCACTCATTAAGGTTAAGTTAGGTTAGTTTGATTTTTGTCGCTTAACATTTTTTTGCACATCAATGCGAATTAAATTGGGACTCATAATTTAAAATGGACTTCGAACCACCACAAATACGATAAATCCAAGGTGAAAATTGAATACACGAATGTTTTAAACCGAAGGTCTGAGGATTAAACGTAGATAAAAATGTTCTTTGTAAATATTTATTATTTATTTATTTATTTATTTATTTATTTTTTTTTTGAAATTCTCACTACCACTAAAATATTTTACTATTTTAGAGAAACTTATAAAATTCTTACAATCAGAGCTGTGACCTTTCTGTCAAACTATAATTTCTTGATAAATTTTTTTACTGCTTTTTAAATTAATTTAATTTTGTCATATTTTGCTAACAAAAAATTAAAATTGCTCTAATTAAAAGCCACAATACTATTAAAATAGAACGGAAATATATGGTATTTTAAATACTTTCAATGAAGCCAATATTTCAAACAGTTAAATTAAAATATCTGATTGCTAAGCAATCAGAAAATTCTATGCGATATCAATAAAGTATATAAAATGAGCGAGTTCGTTTTCAAAAAATGGTTTGATTTTGAGGAAAATCGATTTTGCCAATATTGAAGCCAATATTTCAAACAGTTAAATTAAAATATCTGATTGCTAAGCAATCAGAAAATTCTATGCGATATCAATAAAGTATATAAAATGAGCGAGTTCGTTTTCAAAAAATGGTTTGATTTTTGAGGAAAATCGATTTTTAAAAATCGACAAAAAAATCAATTGCCTAAAAATCTTCTTTAAAGTACAAAACTGTTCAAAATAAAATAATAACTATTAAAAAAGTAAAATAACTGTTTAAAATTAAGTTAAAAAATTTTTTTCAGACAAGAAAAATATTTTATATAATTTTTTATATAACAAATAATCTATAACATTAAAAAGCTTCAGCCTTTTTTATCCATTCATTAAATCCACAAACTTTGCGTAAAAAAAAACATTTGAAAGAAATGAATGACTAAATTCTTTGTTTCTGCAATTTTCAGATCCTATACCATTTAATTTTACTAAAAATGATGTGTTATTATGATTCTTCTGAAAACACTGATTAATTTAAATATTACTCATTAATTCATTTACTTAATGCACTTGAACTTTCCAAGCATTTGGTGAAAAATCAAATTTTGAAAGAATATCGATAGAGTTTTCATGAGTTTTAAATATTATTCCGTGCATTTTTGTTACATAAATGTATAACAATAATAAAGAAACATTAACTGAAGAATATCCTCTTCAATTTTTTCAATGTACATAATATTATATTGGGGAAACGTATATAAAAATATATATTAAGGGAAAAACTTCTATCACATTTATTAACGACAAGTTTAAATGGTAATTACAAAATCGTACCTATAATATGAAGAAATTCTTTTGAGAATAATTAGTTCATTAATAAATGTTTCAACTAGGTTGTTGGCAATGAGGAATAATATCGATATAGTAATTGGAAATTAAAAATAAATATTTTCGGATTTGTTTTATAATGAAAAATAATTTATCGAGATAACATTAGAGCATTATTGGCCATGTATATACAGAAATTCTAATATATGTCCAAATTAGGTTATTTTTATCACTTAAATTTTAATTGCACATCTTCCTTAAGTTAAATGTTAACTTATAACCATAAGGGAGTCTATATTGCAAGAGTATAATGCTAAACTTTTCTAAGTTCTTTATGAGTTCTCAAAAATAGCATTACTGTATTTAAGAGATTTTTATATTCTCTAGTCAGAAAATTTATGAAATATTCAATTTTCATCATAATTTAAATGGTATTTGCTCTCATTTTCTTGCTAATACAATGACTTAACGAAATACATGAAAACACATTCGTGAAAAAGTTAAATTTAAGTGCGTGTTTAAACCTTCTCATAAAATAAAAACGAAACAAGGAAGAAAATGGCGCAGTAAAAGGATGAATTATCATGAAGTAGCTTAACTAAGTCAGAATCTTATAATCAACAATCGTTTCGTTTTTGCAAACACAGCGGGTAATCTCATATCTTTATCGAAGCTGTTAGGCTATTACGAAACTGAAATCGAATTGAAACAACGACAGTCGTTGAAACGAGGAAATCTCATATGTCGAAATTAGCTGGATGAGATTTTTAGCTTGTATCTGTAAGTAGTGTTTCCAGTAGGAATACTTTAAATTATGCATTTGCACCGCTTTTTTGACTTTACCTTTGATTTAGGATTGAAAAAAGCAATAGTCATGAAATAAAATCTTAAACACCGGAGAATTTCAACAAACTCGTGTATTCATGTTGTTTTTAGATAAATGATTTACAAAATTGTCATTTTTTTAAAAAAAATTCTGTTGCAATCATCATCATTCATGGAGCGCCAGCCCAGGATGGGCCAAGGCCTTCTGAACAAGTTTCTTCCAGCCACCTCTACTGGCAGCCAAACTCCTCCAATTTTTGTTCCAAGGATCTGTTGCAATATCATTATTTTATTTAAAAGTATTTTGATTTTTCAAGTGATTAAAAATGGCTTTCTTAATTATATTATAACAGTATACGAAAATAAAAAATTACTACATTATGAATCATTTCACACACACACACCAATCACCAATACCTTAAAACATATCCATTTTAATGTGACTTTTAGAATCAACATCACTATAAAGAATTCCTAATTATCAGAACCTTTTTAATAAATAGAATTGTTTTCGCAATATTGATTGCTTTACGTTGTTGTTGTTTCCAATCCCCGTGACCAGCAAAGCTAGATCAGGTCCATGAGTCCATTCACCCTATAAAAGTCAAGCACCAGAAGTTAATCCCGAATCAGGTCTCTCTTGGTAAGCCCCAAACAAGATAAAATGTGCTCAGGAGAGGCCTGAACCGAAGAACACTTAGTGCAGGTCTCGAAATGTTTGTTACCACCCACGAAAGTCATGGAAAGCAAATGGCCCGCTAAGAAAACGTGCAAGGGCAGTTCGATCGCGTCTACTTCAGCCCCGAGCCAAGAAGCCACCAGGACACCTCACCTGGTACCAAGGATGCACAGGTGTGATTGCTTTATTAATAACTCAATAACAGAAAGTTATTTCTGAATCATGAGATGCAGAATAGAAAGGTGGAATAGAGACATTCTTCACAGAATTTATAAAACACAAAATTAGAATACTTCTTAAAAGTAAAAACAAAATGCTGCTATTCAAACAACGATGTACAAAATGTTAGATTCTAATACAGTTTAAAAGTGGCTTATTATTTTGTAATGTAAAAATAGAATTTACTGTAATCAGAGATGAGTTTCATTTTGGGTTTGTTATAGAATATTATATTTGTATGGTTGGCATATTTAAAACCAAATATAATTCTTTGCAGCTGAGCTGACAACTAAATATATAGCATTTTGGCTTTCAGTTTGTATTGGGTTGACAACTAAGTAATTGCGGAGTTTTTTTAGAAAATCAATGCAATTTTTTCATGGAACTAAATAACTTTATTCTGTAATGTATTGCACATTTTGATCAATGACTTTTTCCCATCTTTCAGGCAACATCATAATCCCACGTTCATAAAACTTCTGGTTTTTATTAGCAAAAAACTGAATCAGGTACGATTTGACATCATCATCATTATTGAAATTTTTACGATTCAAGGAGTTTTGTAAATATCGAAACAAAAAGTAATCAGATGGTGCAAGGTCAGGGCTATATGGTGGATGTGGCAAAACATCCCAACCAAGCTCCAATAATTTTTGCCGAGTGACCAAAGATGTATGTGGCTTTGTATTGTCATGATGGAATACAACACCTTTTCGATTTGTCAATTCGGGCCGCTTTTCTTCAACTGAATTGTTTAATTTCGTCAGTTGTTCAATGTAGACATCAGAATTGATCGTTCGGTTGGGTGGTAAGAGTTCAAAGTAGAAAATTCCTTTGTAATCCCATCAAACTGATAACAAAACCTTCTTTTGATGAATATCAGCTTTTGATGTTGTTTGAGTTGGTTCATCTGGTCTCCTCCACAATCTTTTTCGCTTGATATTGTTGTAAACAACGCATTTTTCATTGCCAGTTATCAGTCGTTTTAAAAATGTATCATTTTCATTACGTTTCTTTAGCAAATCGCAGCTGTTAATGCGTTGCGTTAAATGCGTTTCTTTCAGTCCGTGAAGAACCCATGTATCGAGTTTCTGAACATAGGCAAGTTGTTTTAAGTGATTTTCAATGCATGTATGTGATACATGAAGCTTCTCTACAATCTCACGTGTTGTACTGTGACGATCCGGATCGATTATTGCTTTGATTAGGTCATCATCAACTTCAACTGGACGACCAGAGCATTTTTCATCTTTGAGTGAAAAATCACCAGAACAAAATTTGGCAAACCAATTTTGACACTGCGTTCTTTTAAGGCTTCATCACCATAAACAGCACATAACTTTTTATGAGCTTGCGATGCGTTTTTCCCTTTGCGGAAATAAAAAAGCAAAATATGACGAAAATGTTCCTTTTGATTTTCCATTTTTCAACGAACGCCAAACGAAAACTACGCAACCGATCAAAAAATATTTTTTACTGATTGACAGCTGAATTGCCAACTATCAAATAACAAAATGCGTTTTACATTTGTACTTTGTCTGCAAACCTAAAAATTCAACTGAAGCCATATATGAGTGAAATCCGCAATTACATCGCATGTGAATTTTTCTTTCCGAATAGAAAGTGATAGTATATTGATAAATGAATTCAATTTTTGTTTCTTTTTGTAAAAGTTTTTTTAACGCTCTCGACTATAAAAAAATATAAATATCTGCTTCTTCTACTTTTGCATTATACAATTTTATTCAACTGTCTCCATCAGTATTCATCTAGTTGGAGTTGCAATCTCGAAAGCTGATTACTTTGGATTGAATACGAAAGATTTATTTTTTGATGAATAGTACAGATATGAGATATAAAATTAGCACAAGCATAAATTTATCAAATCAATTTCTGCCATTCATTTCAGAATTCAACTTTAAACACACAGTACCAAGACTAGAAATAAAATACTTAAAAGATACGAAGCTTCAAGGACAATAGAAAATGTAGTGAAAATATCTCTAGAACGATTATGGAATGTTAAAACAACAAAAAAAAGAGGACAGTTAGATAAATAGTTATTAAAAAGCAGCAAAACACGCATATATACATATATCTCTCGCAACCATACAATTATCCAAAAATTATCAAATTGTTCAGTGCAATGAATGTCTTATGCATACCTTCATTTATATTTTTGCAAGATGTCTATTGTCTAAAATCTTTCACCAAAAGATTTTCAGGTCATTCAGGGTAAAACAATTGTAAGCATAGTTCTATTCCTTAGAGCATTTTATGTCTACAATCATGAATTACATTTTTCTCTTATCACAGGCTTTATATTTTTCTAATTTAATTCCTAGTTTTGTGTAATTACAGGGGTTTAAAAAAATTTATATCTGATATAATTTACATATTCAGATCATTCTCCGAAATCACTTAAAACTTTTGCAAACCTTTTTTCTGGACATTTTAGAGATTTTCGGATTTATGGGGATTGTCTAGCTTTGTTACAAGTCCCGAGACAACAGAAAACTATTTTGGCGCATTGTCATTTTCAAAACTACTTTTGCTTATGAATACCATGGATGTTGGCAAATCATATCTAGGTGGCTGAATACAATAATTTCCGGTGAATGATTGATTTAGTTTGAGCAGAGAATCCAAATTTTGCTAAGTAAAAATAATCCAAGAACCATTATAAAATCCTAATTAATTCATACGAAGTCTTTTAGACAAAATTTATGTCTTTCAACACTGGATATTTAATATTAAATCTTATCAATTGACATCATCTTTCATCTCACCAAGCAATATTTATTCATTCATGTGTAGAAAATTTAACCATTATGTTCACTACAACTGATGATATGATGTTGTTAGTAAATGCATTCGAGTAAATCTCTTATAGTCATATCACATCAATAGCAAATTTGCTTGCGCAGTATTCTCAAACTCGTTCTTCAATGATTATTAAAATTATTTGCTAAAAATATCTTATCGTTAACAATGACAACTCTACGCAGAAGTCACTAGTCTATCATAAAGCAGATGTAGTCAGATTTGACCATACTGATAGATAACTCCTAAAACTAGACTTTATGATATATTCTCACTAAAATTTACGTTTGTATAAAGAAAAATGTTGAATATTTGAAGGCTCTAGAGTACATCAGACGACACTGTCTCGACTTTCTACTGGCCACTTGAAGTCTATGACCTTTGAGGACGGTGAAAGAATATACCCATCATGCCCCAAGTACGACAATGCTCCGTTTTCCCCGCAACACATCTTGAAGTGCTTGGGGTTTTCTCGTGAAGAGGCTGTGAAAAGTCAACATCTGCTTTTGGTCTTTTTGGCTATCTATGATCTCATGGATCTGGTCTAGTTCCGCTAGACCAGATGGGGATTAGTCCCACCACCACCAAAATGTTGAATTCTCGATTAGGTTCCACTATGAAATACCTCATACGCATAGCTGCAAGTAATATTTAACGTTCTATCGTCTTCCATTGCAAGGCTCTAATCACGTCCAAAAATTATGAATCATCTGAATATAAATGTAAGCCATAACAATTATCTATTGCATCTTAAGTTGGGACAATATTTTGTTTTGTAGACTTCAAAGTGCTATCATTTAGAAAACTTGCATAATTTTGATGGCATAATCTGAAGTACATAAATCTTTTCTTAATTTAAAGGTGTTTAGTATTTAATTGGTTTAAATGCTTCGCAAAAAGCATCAATTTGTTATAATTGGAATTCACTATCCGAAAAATAAAAGTGTCTACTAAATTCATCTATTGTCGACTAAGTTCTTAAAAGTTAGAAGAATTATTCTCGAAATTAAGGGTAGGTTTTCATTAAATTTAATACATATATACAGTTCCTTAAGTTCTATAAATCGCTATTTAACTGTGTAGAAATTTTAATATTCATCCAAAACGTAATTTATATATATATATATATATATATATATATATATATATATATATATATATATATATATATATATATATATATATATATATATATATATATATATATATTAACCAACTTAACCTTAAGAAACTCACCTTTACAAGATAGCTGAACTTTCTAATAAAACGTTTAGCATTGTACTTGTGAATATTTTTATTTGAGAAAAATTAACAACAAAACATTTTAACAAAACCCTGTTGTATAAATGGGGTGAATATATTTTAAATTGAAACATGATTTAATTTATTTGCTTCAAAAAATATTTTGAATGATGCTTTCAGTTAATTTATATGAAACTATTTCATAATTATACAGATATATGCAATTGAATATTTAAGTTTTTTTCATACCGAGAAAAAACGGCGAGAAGTGTGCCGCACATGCAAAACATTTTTTTATCAGGCATTGAATGACAGTGAATGCACGCACCCCCTTAATAAAGCCCCTGAACTTCAAAAAAAAGTTGTTTAACCTGACCTGAAAATTCCATTATTTTCTGAGATTTTGCTGGGGTTGTAGTTCGAGAAGATCGTATGAGGTGAGTAGTCGCATTACATTTTTACCCTTTTCTCTGTTATGTTTTTCGGAACTTTTAACATATATCTTTATTCTCTCTGCGGAAGTCTTGGAAATGCTTAAATAACTGGTGACTTCGCACAACATGTTTAACAGTTTTATCCCTGTTTTATTAACACAGCTCTTGTGTTTCATTTAGTAACATTTTACAATAGCCAACCAATGTAATGTTTTAAAATAATTTCATTCAATCAGATCTTCTTCTCTGAAGATCAAATAATATTAGCTTTATAGTTTTAATGACTTGAGCAGATAAAAACATAAAAAAGACAGATAAATATGCATTAGTATAGAGCATCTAAGATTTTTTAAATTTTATATGTCAGTCTTACACACGATATTCAATTTAAAGAATATAAAAAATTTGCGTTGAGATATTTTTTATGATATAACATATATACTTTTTTGATGTTAAGATAATTTTTATGACAGTCCTATATCTTTGATTTAGAGGATATATGTGTGATTTTCGGTAACATGCAATCTTAGCAGATTCTCGTATATGCGATTTTAAATCCAATTTACAAATTACGAGATAATATTCATCAAGTTTACTTCCTACGCATCTCCATTCTCATTTATACATGCTTTTTATTAAGGAAAAAAACATTCTTGATTAGTAATATTCTTTGTTTTAATGGAAAAATATGGCACACTAATTATTTTTTAAAAGTTAATATTTACATTTAGTAAAATATATTTTATTTATTCTTTATCATTTTAATGAATAATTTCAAACTAACTATTCAAACAAAAATTATTATGAGATTAAGACTGTTAACCATTTTTTTCATGTTATTATATTATTATTATTAGCTTGGATAGATTTTCTTCAAAACATGAAATCTTGATTTATATATATATATATATATATATATATATATATATATATATATATATATATATATATATATATATATATATATATATATATATATATATATATATATATATATATATATATATATATATATATATATATATATATAAAATTTCGTGTCACGATGTATGTTCCCGATAAACTCCGAAACTACTGAACGGATTTTGATAAAATTTTGTAACCATTTATAATATAGTCCAACTTAAAAGATAGAATAGTTTTTATCTCTTAATAATTATTCTCAATATTTATTATACGACATTAATGTTTATTTATTGTTTAGTTCTGTAAGTTCCTAATAGATGGCGGTTTAGCATCTAAGTTGCACAGGTATTCGGCAGATGGCGACGTGTTTATTTTTCTAGATTATACATCTTCGAGAAAATTAACGTGCGCGCGCAATCGCGTGGTTAAATATACAATTTACATATATTTTTATTATTATATTTTCATGATGTACATATATTTTCATATATATTTTCATATATTTTCATGATGTATAATCATACTATAACAATTTTTGTGAATCACTTTCATAGTTATACTTTGTATTGTGTTATTATTGTGCGTGTTCAGTTTGAATATTTTTAATATTATAAATAGTAAAATAAAATTTTATTTATTGCTGTTTTCTCTACTAATTTTCATACCACCTCCAAAACATGTAAGTATTTCTTGACAGCCTTTTATTTTTTTTATTTTTATTTTATAATTTGATAATTATTAATTTATTCAGTAGAACATTTTGATCTAATTTATTTATTCAAATGATAAATTCTTTTAATTTTTTTATTTCAGTATAATACCGCGGAAAAATTTTTTAGTTTTAATAATTAAAAATTGAAAAAATAATAGTTCGATGTCAATGTTATCTACCTTATTTATAACAATTTATTTTTAGATGTTTTTAATTTATATAGTATATTTTATAAGTAAGTCACTGATTACCAACTATAATTTAATATAAGATGAATAAAATGTAAATTCAGAAAGTATATGTTGATTTGTGCTTAATTTCAAAATTTCGATACTTTACCTATTACTTTTAAATTTTTGCGAAACGTTTTATTTTTAATCTCATATGAATGAACCTATTTTAAATTTTTTTAGAAAATATTAATTTGATTGTACCCAAGAATTAGTAAAAAATTGATTCAATGTATTATAAAAACTCAGCCACTGCAACGCGTGGCTGGGTCAGCTTATATATATATATATATATATATATATATATATATATATGTGTGTGTGTGTGTGTGTGTGTGTGTGTGTGTGTGTGTGTGTGTGTGTGTGTGTGTGTGTGTGTGTGTGTGTGTGTGTGTGTGTGTGTGTGTGTGTTTGCATTATAATAAGATAAACTATTATATATATATTTCATGGGCATTAATTAAATTAAAAACCTCTTTTCTTTACATCAATAAGTTATAAAAATTAAATCTAGCTATTAGTTATTCCATCAAAACTAATAACTGGATTTAATTTTGATTGAAGTTATAACTGTGCAAGAAAATAAAGATGTTAAAAAATAGATTAAAAGCCGATAAAGAGCTGTTCACTTTTTAGAATTCTATTGAAAAATTTTCGTGTTCTGTTTCGTTAATATCTTCTCTCAACTGAATTTAAATCAGACTTATTTGAAAATTCTAGATGAACATAGTTTGCATTAAAACAGAAATAAAACTATTTGAGAATTCAAGACAAAATGAACCTCTTTCTTAATGAAATGAAAATAAATGTATAAGTAAAGTATTGATAAATTGAGAACCCAGTTATTTGTGTGTCAAAAATATTACATTTGTGTTTTAAGCAAACCAAATCAAAATAACTATTGGCGATCTTGAAGTTTTAACAACTTAAATGTGAGATTGTCTGCAGGAGGTTTTATGCTTTATTTCGCAGAAAAAGTTCTTAAATCTTGATCAAAATATCATAACTTCTTTTAGAGTAAATCTCAGTTCTTATATTAACCTCCAGTTATCGCTACTGAACAATTACGCGAACATTTTCAATCGTATTTATTACGTTTAACGCTAATTTAAACTTGGTGAGATTTATATTACAAACATTAAAGATAATTATTTGAATTTATAAATAGCGAAATAATCCCAAATGTGGAAACGATTTCACTGTTTTTAAAATATATATATATATATATATATATATATATATATATATATATATATATATATATATATATATATATATATATATATATATATATATATATATATATAAGTCCAACTCTCTAGGATAATTCACAATCAAATATGAAGAATTATTCAGAATGTGGTGGTTTTGTACTAAAAACATTTTCTAAATAGTTGCTGGTATGTATTAATATCGTATAATTCTGAAGCTGAAAGTTGTCATAAGACTTCATCTTCAGACGACCTTTAAACTTTCTGGAAGAACATTTTATAAACAGTGAATCGCGTATTCTCGTGAAGAAAAGTCGGAAGCTTAAAAATCTTCCAAATATGTAGAAGCATAATATGTATATAAAAATTGGAAATTCAAAACTCATCTGTTAGGGCTAGAATAAATTCCAAGACTATTAAATGTTTCTATTAAATTATATTATGAATTTTTTTAATATGATAATTATAAATTCACCCATTCAAGCAATTATTTACTTGCGAAATTTACCCTGCGTGTTGCCAATAGGAGTATTTAAAACTAAAATCAAAAATGACAGCCAAAAATATTTTCTGAATATTTATATATTTTTTAATCAAAAAAACAAATCCTTTTCAACATTTAATGAAATAAGCGAATCACCAAATTTTTTGAAGATTTTCCTTTAAAGCATTGTTAAATTGACCATCAATATTCACTCTCTTCTGATTGACGAGGAAGGAATAACAACAGATACGTTATTAATGAGCTTAAACAGAGTACGTGGTCAATGTACCGAGTAATGAGTATTATCTCATTACGAACTCTCATTACATGGTTATAAGCGTTAAAGGGAAAATTCTTTTGTTCCAGTGGGATGCGCCAGGGCAAGTCGGAAGAGAAGAAAAGTTCTGTGGAACACGTAATTACGTCATTCGTTATTTCCATCAACTTGTGGGGTGCAACAAATTAATCAATATGGTAAGGACAGATGGTACATTCTTCAATACCTACATCGGAAGTGTTAAATATAGTCTTCTCCTTCCCCATGCTTGATTCGGGCTATGTTTGGGGTCATCCACAACAAAAACAACTAATTAAACAGAACGTGCTTTGTTTCAAAATACACGCCAATTACTCAGAAGCAATTAAATAAAATGAATTACTCGTGATAATCAATTCAAAATATAAAAAAAATATTCTTCATTTTTTACTAATTATACTGCATTCAAAAATTGCATACATGATTATATATATATATATATATATATATATCTATATATATATATATATATATATATATATATATATATATATATATATATATATATATATATATATATATATATATATATATATATATATATATATATATATATATATATATATATATATATATATATATATATATATATATACATTTCACGTATGCTAATTTTCAAACTATTCTTTTAAAATCTTATTTACCTTAATATTTTCAGTTAATGTTTGTTATTTATGTAAATAACACTATTAGAGAAAACGATTAAAATTTCCTTTTGGTTTTCTAATTATGTTCAAAATACAAATATGGTGTAATAAAATTGAAATTTACGGCATATATTATATACTAGAGTTACATTTTCAACTCATGTGCAAAAATATTAGAATTTTTAAAATAAAAATATATCAGAGTAAAACCTTTCGAAAATAATTTTTTGGTTGCCTTTTTGTAGATAGCAAACTGATGACGACCAACTATTTTGTCAAATTTTCAAGTTGTCATTTATTATTTCATAAAATCAAAGATCAAACATTGTAATTACAATCAACTGTGACCATCTGAAAAATGGAATGAAATTATAGATGCACGCTAGTTAGTTTTTCAACGTCATAAATTAAAAATAAAAACCTTTCTCTATGAATATAAAAATAAGAAAACAGAAGTGTTTATTATTCTGTCAAATTTATCAATTTATTATGAACTATTGTTTTTATTTTAGCTATATTTCTTTACCATTAATTACCCCTTTTACACAAAGCATATATTTATTTATCATTCATAATTCATTTAAGAATAATTTATCCATTAAATTTTCTCATTTGAAATGATTTAAACAAACTGACAAAATGTGAATCGAAATAAAATCGAATTCTTTTCAAAATAATCAAAATTAAAGTTACCGATGAAGTTAATCAATTGCTAATCAATCTGTTACTTTCAAATTGGCTTATGAACGAACAAATGATTCCTAAAGTTAATTTTCATTTTTATAGTATATATAACAATGACAAATTATCTTAAGAAGTGAAAATTGGTAATATTTTTTTATTAAAATGACCGCATTTCTGTTTCCAATGTGACACAGATGTCAATAAAAAATCTTTATTGGAAAGTGCTTATTTAAATGAAAAGAGCTATAGTCACTATTAGTTGATTAAGGTATATCAATTAAGACGTACCCAGAATATGTGGAAATGTATAAAAAAATTTATTTATTCTGAAGAAAGTACTTGTATAAAATCCCTAGGGGAAAAAACTTCAAAAATTGCCATTTTTTATGACAAAACTAAAATTCAAATATATGGTTGTTATTTTGATATAGCCATTTAGTGATTCTTTAAACAAAAGATCACAGAGCTCTATTTTTTTTACAACATAAATGTATGGAACTTACTTATTAGAAAATGAAATGTTGTTTTAATCACCAAAATGTAATGTTATTCACATTTTAAGTTTTCAAGTTGAATATATATTTTGATGTCACAAAAGCAATAAATCTAAAGTACCTTTTTATGTTACAGTATGAAAATGTAGAAGGAACAGTACGAAATGATTTGGTATAAATTTGGCGAGATTTAAGCTAACTTTTCTGTTCGATAGAATTTTATATGTATATCGGAAATAGTAATCACTTTTATGTATTCTTTTATAAGAAAAAGTCTAAAATATATTTGTTTAGTCTAATGGTGAACAATAGAAATAATGTCTCACATATTTTTACTTCTTTTATTCTATAAATTGCAGATACTGCGTTAAATTACAAAAAGTAAATAAAAAGTCTCATTCTAATTCTGTTCGAAATACTTTAATGAGAATTCGAGAAAGGAACTTTCTACTAAAATAGCGACTCGGCCGACATCTGTCAAGATTTGAATATGCAATTTAAATATAACTGAATATATTCAACCATGAATAAGTCTCTTGCTGTGTCTTTACAAAACGCGAACTCTCCCACTTGGTCGCCAAGAGTGCCAATTAAGCACTTCATCTCGTTTTGCGGGAGATCTTATTTTACGCCAAATTGAAAAGACCGAAAAAACAACTATCAAAAGAATTTACATGTCATAATTTTTTTTGTGTGTCCCTCTTTCAATCGACTGTCAGATGGAAAGTGAACACCCTTTGTCAATATCGCCCGCTTCTGAGTTGTGTCGCAGGTGAAACATGAAAAAACTCTTCCCTCATTACCATACTCTGAACTGGAAAAGAAAACACGTGTGCTTGTCAAAGTCGCCTCTTTCGCTTCTACGCTTGACAGAGAAAGACTGGTGCATTCGAGGGAGGCCCGAATCGCCAGTCGCTTGTTTCGGAATCAGAGTCAAAGATTAAGTACTTCCGAGGAAGTAAATAGGAACTCTATTCACTGTTTCCCGATAATTTCAAAGGAATTATTCCAAATTAAAATAGATTGAGAAACGAGGGTAATTCAACGATGAATAGGAAATGGAAAAATCTTAGTCTCAAATTTACTTTCATTTTTATTTCTGGGCTGTTGGCGAATTGCCTGCAATTGCTTGTTCCAAAATTTTTATTGTATTTATAAATCGCCAACTGTTTTAGAGAGAAAGAAAATGTACATTTAACATAATCAATTTTAATTGAATAATAGTTATTAATATTTGACACAGCAATATAAACATAATTCCTGCTTTGAAAAGTTTCAAAATGTTTTTTAACAAACAAAATTAAAAGGGAAACAGTTTTGTTTGTTTTTCATTCATGTTTTACAAGGAAGGTATTTATTTTAATTGTTCATAAAAATATTCCCGTCATAATGTAAATTTAGTGTTTATTATTCATTATATTTGTTGATATTTGTTTTTTATCTAAATTATTCACAGATTTAGTAATTTTGGTAAATTGGAAAAATCTTTAATACAAATACTGGGAATAAAATATATATATTTATTACTCAAAAATTAAAATATTAAATCTAAAATATTTATATTTATCAATAAATTGAAAATAAAAAAGCAAATATTTTAAAAGAGTTAGAGTTAGAAAAGATGTATTATGTATATCTGAAAAATGCCAAGGTGTTTAGAGTGATGGAGAATCAAAGAGAATATTACTGAATTAGGTATAGATTTCATTATGTAAATGTTGTGCATATGAATCTGTATTTTAGAGGATTTTTGCAGATTATTTTCAGATTTAGTGTTAAAAAGTAATAATGTAAAATATATAGTTAAAATAATGTCATTTCATTTCGAAAAGTATTTCGTGAAATTTTAAAAAGATTTACCCAACTTTCGATGGGTAAATTTCTATATTTATATTAAATATAATTTAAATTTTATAATTTGTGCATTAACTTGTATCTCCTAAACACACACAATATTTTGTTTAATAGATTATTTAAATATTTCCAAAAATAATGAAACAAAATTATTAGTAAACCAAAATTTATCAGCTGATTTTATCTTTATGTATTAACAAATTGAGTTTATTTTATAATGCTTAGAGCAAATTATTTAAGTGTCTTTTTATATAACTGCTATAGAGATTTTAAAACTCAAAACATATTTTTAAAATGCTTCAATTTTTAGGGCACGATTTGTTTATTTAGATCATAGCGTTTGGAAATGTAACGGGACCATGGCGGTTCGTCATTACTGGTCTTTTGATGTTATCTAGAAAAGTTAATGTATAGATTTTTAAAAATATTTTTAATGACATAAATTTAATGTATTTTGTTTATATTGCAAAATCAAAAAATGCATGAAATTTGATTCATAGTATCTACAGTAGATGGATATTTCCTGTAAATCTAAGTACTAAACACTATACTATATTAATCCTTGTGATCAGTATTTGTGAAAGTAATCAAATTATGAGACTCATTGCATAATAATATATGTATATGAATAGGAAAAAACACAGTTTCTTCCACTCTGGCTATATGTAAAACCGTATTGGTTTTACATATAGCTCGAAACATTCATGTAGATGAGGTTTATGAACTTAATTAATCTTCTACAAAAAGTATTTTAACTGTGTTTGGACAGAAGCTTCGAGAAGAAATTCAATAGCATAGTGTGATGATTTCGATTCAACAATCGAAAATCTTAGAATAAACGCATAGAGCAACTAAAAACACAACAATTGAACAACTTTTCATGATTCATGCTTTTCACAAATTTGGCATTAAGTTTTTTTTAATCTTATTTTTTCTGAAGATTCTACCCATTGTCCTCTAAGCATAATCCATAACCGTAACTGATATAGATAAACCGACACTTTCTTAAAAGGATAAGCTCAAACATTCATATATTTAAGAGTTACGAAGGAAATAACACTGTACATCTCATATAAATGTACATAAAAAAGGAATGACAATTGAGAAAAATACTTGAGGATAGACTTTAGCGCCAACATAATTGTCTTTTAAAATGGCAATTCTATTTTTTTTAACAAACGATTTTAACAACGTTCGAATATATTTGCTACAATACTTTTTCTTTCTCGCCTTTGTATATTTACAGGGTGTCGAATAAAGAACACTGACTAAGACTGCTTCAAGACATTTGGGTTAAGAGTCAAACAATGGCTAATTCGGAACTGAGGAAAAAAAAAAAACCACGAAGTTTTACGAGTACAGATTTCTTTTTTAGAAAGTGAAATTTTCCACCCACACTTAGCACTTCGTTTAGCAGGCATGCGAAATGGCAGAATTCGTACTTTATGGCTTGAAAAACGATGTCAAGTATCCTAGACTCTCACAAAGATTATATTTCAAGTGGTGTGTATTTTTCTTCCCTGTTTAAGGACTTAAAACAGTAGAATTGTTGTTGCGTGTCCATTAGACATCTCTTATGCATTTTTGCATCTTTTGTGGACAGTACCATATAGAACACTATGTCTTAATGCAGTTATTTAATATCAAAGTCTTAATTAAGGATTAGAGTTTTACATTTTCCTGTTGGATCCGAGATTTTTAAAATTCCCGTAAATAAAATTCCATAAATTAAAAATGTGCAAACTGCTCTAGATTAAAAATAAAACAATACAAACTTTATATAATCGCTCTTAAATTTTACATTTTTTTTAAAAGAAACAAAAACGCCAATTAAGAGAGTATGGAAATTTGAATATAGAAATTTAAAATCAATGTTCGATTTTTTTAATATGTCCTTTATTGGGTATAAGAAGATTATATGCATATCCATATCTTTACATTAATTCCATTTAACTTCACATTTTCAGCATCTATTATACTGTTACAAATTTGTAAATAATGATTATATTTGTCTTAAAATATCTCAGACAGATCAGAAATTCTCACATTTTGGGCAAAAATTGCGGTATTTAGACGTGTTGTAGTTTAAAAGCGGATTTCCTAATGATTTGGCGACTTGGCGACATTTGGCGATATTCTTGGCGACTTGGCGACGGTTGGCGAGATTCTTGGCGACTTGGCGAGAAATCGATACTTCTGGAAACATCCATCACCTAAGCTCTAGGACCAATATTTTCCGAGATAGCCTAGAAGCTTCCAGAGCCTTGGCGAAATTGGTAGATTTCTCCGCCAAGTCAGGTATAAATACCGCAGCCCGACATGGAATAGTAGTAGAGTTTTTGTGAAGACAGAGGAGTTTTGTGTAGACAGTCAGTTAGTGAAGACGATTAGTTGTGACTGCTAGTTGTTCTCTGTCTGAGGTATTTGAGACCTGTGATTGGAAGCTATTTCTTATTGTATCTGACGAATTGTAGCTGTATAATTGTGATTGTTACAGCCGGAATTTCGTTTATCTAGTGAAGTTTTTACGAATAAAAGTCTTGTGTTCATTAAGTGGTTGCTTTATTCAACTCTCAATCAACACGAACCCGTGGAGCTCGGTACAACTGGTGTCAGAAGTGGGGTTGAAGAGTTGATGCAGCGTGTCACAAGAAAAATGGATATGGATTTAATGAAAAGTCTTCTCGAAAAATTAGCGGAGCAGATGGCTGAGATGAAAGCTGGACAAGAAGAGATGAAAGCTGGACAAGAAGAGATGAAAGCTAGACAAGAAGAGATGAAAGCTGGACAAGAAGAGATTAAAACCGAGATGATGAAAGAGATGAAAGCTGGACAAGAAGAGATGAAAGCTAGACAAGAAGAGATGAAAGCTGGACAAGAAGAGATTAAAACCGAGGTGATGAAAGAGATAAAATCTGGACAGGAGGAGCTTAAAAAGGAACTTAAGAAGGACATTGTAAGTGTTAAAGAAGAATTCTCCAACATCATTCAGGAGAAGATGATTGCAATGGAAGATAAGGTAACTTCAGTTGAAACTAAAGTTCTGGAGATAGAAGAAAACGTTGAAGAAGCATTAGACAATATGAATAAGAAGATTGAAAGCTTGGAGAAGCAAATATCAAACAAACATGAGGAACCGAACGTAACATTTGTGCCTTCCCTAGCCAATATTAAACTCTCAACATTTGATGGGAAATCATCCTGGCAAGTATACAAGACCCAGTTTATGATGGTAGCGGAAGCTAATGGATGGAATCCCCGAGCCCAAGCTTTTCACCTGGCGGCTTCTTTAAGAGGAGACGCGGCTGACATCCTCGAGACGCTTCCGGAGGAGCAGAGGCACGATTTCCAAGCCCTATCGAGTGCGCTTGAGCTGCGGTTTGGAGATAAGTGCACTAAAGAATATAGCAGACTACAGTTAAAGTCCCGCTATCAAAAAGCGGGTGAAAGTCTGCAAGAATTGGCTGCCGATATTCAACGACTTTCCCATCTAGCATTTTCGGACTGCCCAGCTGAGATACGTCAAGATTTGGCCCTCCATTACTTCATCGATAGTGTGCGGGATCCGGAGATTCAGAAAACACTTAGACTTGCCGATGTCAAAGATATTGGATCTGCCCTAGTCTACGCACATAAGATAGAGGCTGCCCAGCAGGCCACGCGTAAAGACCAGCACTCAATCAGAGCCGTTTCTGCTATTGATACGAACTATGATCTAAGAAAGCAAATTGAAGATTTGCGGCGAAAATTACGTAGCTTAGAATTGAGTAAAGGTGGCAGAAACACGAAAATTCAGTGTTGGACTTGCGGTGGAGTCGGACACGTACGTAGATACTGTCCGAAAACAAATGATGGTGGAATTTCTAAAATGGAAATACGTCATCGCAAAGGAACTCTTCATGGAAATGCTGATGCACTATCAAGGAAACCGTGCAATGAAAGCTGCCGATATTGTTCGAAAGTAGAGAAGAACTATCAGTTAGTAAATCCTTCGGTACGCCAAGTTACTGTTTCACCTCCACCGAAACCAGACCCATGGAGTGATAAAGGACTTAGAGAAGCCCAAAAAGAAGACCCAGATATAAATCCAATTTTAGAATTAAAAGAATCTTCCAGTATGAAACCAAGTTGGCAGGATATCTCCACCTACAGTCCAGCTACTAAGCAATATTTGGCTCTTTGGGACTCACTCCATATAAGAAATGGTGTCTTATACAGGAAATGGGAGTCCAATGATGGACGTAATTTCAAATGGCAGCTTGTTCTTCCAAAATCAAGGATTTCAGATGTTTTGAAAGAATTGCACAGTAGCTCAACTGGAGGCCACTTCGGAGTAATGAAAACTCTACAGAAAGTTCGAGAACGCTTCTATTGGAGCAAAACGAGACAAGATGTAGAGAAATGGTGCCAATCTTGTGATGACTGTACGGCACGTAAAGGACCGAAGAAACGTAGCCGAGGAAGGTTGCAGCGGTACAACGTAGGAGCACCTTTTGAGAGGATAGCATTGGACATTTTGGGTCCTTTACCACGATCCTCAAATGGCAACAAATACATACTAGTTGTCATGGACTACTTTACTAAGTGGCCTGAAGCGTTTGCAATCCCCGATCAAGAGGCGACTACAGTAGCCGAGGTTCTAGTGCAACAATGGGTTTCCAGATTCGGCACACCCTTACAAATTCATTCTGATCAAGGGACAAATTTCACCTCTGTTGTGTTTAAAGGAATGTGTCAAATTCTCGGAATAGACAAGACGCAGACCACGCCACTACACCCACAATCGGACGGCATGGTAGAGAGGTTTAACAGAACCATCTTGAATAACCTCTCCCTTATGGTTTCCAGAAATCAGCAAGATTGGGATTTGAAGCTACCGCTGTTTCTTCTTGCATATCGCAGTGCTGTCCATGAGACTACCGGATATACTCCTTCACAGATGCTCTTTGGTCGCGAACTTCGTCTCCCTTGTGATCTTCAGTTTGGTCGTCCACCGGATACATCTTCATCGCCAGAGGAATACCTTCGAGACCTTCAGGCACGTCTTGAAGATGTCCATAACTTCGCTCGAGACCGAATCAACCTGACGACCGAAAGAATGAAGACAAGGTATGACACAAGAGCGACGGGACATGAATTCCAAGAAGGTGACAAAGTTTGGTTGTGGAACCCGATTCGACGTAAAGGACTCTCTCCAAAGTTGCAAGCCAACTGGGAAGGTCCCTACACAGTCCTAAAAAGACTGAACGACGTCGTGGTTCGTATAAGAAAATCATCTGCTTCAAAACCAAAGGTAGTACATTATGATAGATTAGCTCCTTATCGTAATGTAGAGTAAAAATCAGTAGACCATGGTCTGTTTGTAAATAGTATAGATAATTTTAATCTTTTCTATTTTCTTGTATTTTTAGTGTATGTAATGTGCTCTGTATCCTCTTGAAATGTAAATTCTTTTATATTAAATTTAGCCTCCTATCAGGGGATTGTACTGCCCGGGACGTGCAGTCCTTGAGAGGGGGGCAATGTTACAAATTTGTAAATAATGATTATATTTGTCTTAAAATATCTCAGACAGATCAGAAATTCTCACATTTTGGGCAAAAATTGCGGTATTTAGACGTGTTGTAGTTTAAAAGCGGATTTCCTAATGATTTGGCGACTTGGCGACATTTGGCGATATTCTTGGCGACTTGGCGACGGTTGGCGAGATTCTTGGCGACTTGGCGAGAAATCGATACTTCTGGAAACATCCATCACCTAAGCTCTAGGACCAATATTTTCCGAGATAGCCTAGAAGCTTCCAGAGCCTTGGCGAAATTGGTAGATTTCTCCGCCAAGTCAGGTATAAATACCGCAGCCCGACATGGAATAGTAGTAGAGTTTTTGTGAAGACAGAGGAGTTTTGTGAAGACAGTCAGTGAGTGAAGACGATTAGTTGTGACTGCTAGTTGTTCTCTGTCTGAGGTATTTGAGACCTGTGATTGGAAGCTATTTCTTATTGTATCTGACGAATTGTAGCTGTATAATTGTGATTGTTACAGCGGGAATTTCGTTTATCTAGTGAAGTTTTTACGAATAAAAGTCTTGTGTTCATTAAGTGGTTGCTTTATTCAAC
Source organism: Latrodectus hesperus (assembly GCA_037975125.1). Classification (NCBI taxonomy): domain Eukaryota; kingdom Metazoa; phylum Arthropoda; class Arachnida; order Araneae; family Theridiidae; genus Latrodectus; species Latrodectus hesperus. The sequence continues at coordinate 87,216,306 of CM075858.1, forward strand.
TCTCAATCAACACGAACCCGTGGAGCTCGGTACAATACTATTATCTAAAAGGGAATTTTTAATCTTTTCCTAAAAGTCTATAGTATTTTAAAGCACATTAATAGTAAATTACATATTTAATGTCTTAAACTCAAGTAACTGTTAATAAATTTTACAATAAGATATTTATTTCACATTTTAGAGAATATCATAGAATAAAATTATTTTTTATTAATAAATAGATTTATTTAAAGAAACATTCATTATAAATTTTAAGAGATAAATCTCTCTTAATCTGATATCGTATATCAAACAACTGTCAACAAACAAATATACATTTAATAGTATCTATTGAAAAAATATTAAAAATACCAAATATATACCATTTTTAAAATATTATAAAATTCAATAACATATTTTAAAAATAGAATCTAAATACAAATTTGTTGGGTTCGAAATAATAAAATATATTGCTATTAATATTTCCTAAATTTATAATGAATTTAAGAAATTTTAGTTAAAAGTAAATAAAAGGAGAAAAATATAAAGGTTTATATAAAAATTATTAACACCCTATTTATTTTGTAAGTGAAAAAAATTGGGGCTATGAATTAAACACAAAATATTTTTATGAATATATAAAACGATTAAATAAAATTGTTAATTTTATTCTTTAATATTTACTAATATATTTTATATTTATATTAAATGATCTACATAGAACATATTAGATCTTTTAAAAGCAAAAATAAAATATTTGTCTTATTTAGATAATTGTTTAAAAATTAATGCATGAATGTTCTATGTGCAGAAAAAATCTAATCGCACAACTCCTTTCTTTAATCAAAAACATTTTATCGAAAATTGTGGCTTCTTATTTAATAAATGTGTTTTCTTATACGAAAACAATCAAATCATAAACTCATATAATAATATTGTACATATTTTTTTTATATAAGAATACATTTTATATATGTTCTTAATATACCTTTGTATTTAAGTGTCTCTAAATTACAGAGTTTCAAATCCTAAATATTTAAATCTACCTTTTTTGCAAAATTCAAATAAATAAATAAATGAATAAAATAAGTTTATGAAAGTATACTATGACAAAAATAAGTGTGCTCTGGGCTACAGCTATAAATTTAAGCATGATAACTATTTTGTGGTTGATTCATCAAGATGTCAAGTACAATCCGTGATAGTAATTTAAATAAAAAAATCTAAAGATTTTGATGCAAATCACTGTTGACAATAGTTGTGTACTTTAAAAAACAAATAATTAAAAAAATGCCTCGTTAGAGGATAACACATAGTAATTATAATATGAAATATATAATAATAATAGGAATATAATAATATGCAATAATAAGAAAATAGCAAGTTTAGAAAAGGGGAGTGAGACAGCTGGAATATTACTTGATAAGTCCTAAAATGTGCTTTACAAATTGTTATCTTCAGTGATTAATAGAATACCTTTATCAGAATATAATCATAACATTATATATATATATATATATATATATATATAAATTTCGTGTCACGATGTATGTTCCCGATAAACTCCGATACTACTGAACGGATTTTGATAAAATTTTGTAACCATTTATAATATGGTTCAACTTAAAAGATAGAATAGTTTTTATCTCTTAATTATTGATCTCAATATTTATTATACGACGTTAGTGTTTATTTATTGGTTAGTTCTGTAAGTTCCTAATAGATGGCACCTAAGTTGCATAGGTATTCGGCAGATGGCGACGTGTTTATTTTTCTAGATTATACCATCTTTGAGAAAATTAACGTGCGCACGCAAGCGCGTGGTTAAATATAGAATTTACATATATTTTCACGATGTGTATAATCATACTATAACAATTTTTCGTAAATCATTTTCATAATTATACTTTGTATTAAGTTATTATTGTGCAGTGTTCAGTTTGAATATTTTTAATATTATAAATAGTAAAATAAAATTTTATTTATTACTGTTTTTCTCTATAATTTTCATACCACCTGGAAAACATGTAAGTATTTCTTGATAGCCTTTTATTTTTTTATTTTTATTTTATAATTTGATAATTATTAATTTATTCAGCAGTACATTTTGATCTAATTGTTTTCAAATGATAAATTCTTTTAATTTTTTTTATTTCAGTATAATGCCGCGGAAAAAATGTTTAGTTTTAATAATTTAAAATTGAAAAAATAATAGTTCGATGTCAATGTCATCTACCTCATTTATAACAATTTATTTTTAGATGTTTTTAATTTATATAGTATATTTTATAAGTAAGTCACTGATTACAAACTATAATTTAATATAAGATGAATAAAATGTAAATTCAGAAAGTATATGTTAGTTTGTGCTTAATTTCAAAATTTCGATACTTTAACTATTACTTTTAAATTTTTGCGAAACGTTTTATTTTTAATCTCATATGAGTGAACCTATTTTAAATTTTTTTAGAAAATATTAATTTGATTGTACCCAAAAATTAGTAAAAAATTGATTCAATATATTATAAAAACTCAGCCACTGCAACGCGTGGCTGGGTCAGCTTGTATATATATATATATATATATATATATATATATATATATATATATATATATATATATATATATATATATATATATATATATATATATATATATATATATATATATATATATATATATATATATATATATATATATATATATATATATATTACAATGAATAGGATTACAGATAGGTAACTTAAAAATGGCGAGAGGATAGGGACAGAACACCAAAATCGTATGTAACTCACAAACTAGTTATTAGACAACCACAATAAATAACTTGGCCAAAACAAAATGAATTAAATTTGTGTTCAAAAGATTCTATATGTTTCTAAATCTAAATCCAAAAGAAAGAGAATCCCTCAAATCACTCATATACTTCATGTGGCAAAAACCATTAAGTCAAAATGCACGAAAATTTTGTTTCAGAGTTTAAAATCTTATAAAATGTATGTTATTTAATCTATCAGTTTTTAATTTAATGAATCAAACTGCTGTGGGGAAAAAATTTCTTAGGGGGTGACTTTAGGAACACTTAACATCAATTTAGACTGCTTTATTACTAACAAAGATTAACTGATTATAAGGCTGTTTTCAGTCAATAGGTGGAAAATATGCTCGTTAAGCTCTGTCGGTCATTGAGCAGTTACCGTGGGTGTAATGGTCTGGAGAAAATTTCTTCCCCCTTTAGATCAAAGTCAAAATTGAGGAAGTGGATCCTCTGGATGCGCCATCTATCGGAAGTGTGAGTATATAAAGAATGCTTCTGTGACACAATCTTTGCTTTTTAAAAACAAGCTGATTTCAAACAAGTAAATAAAACAAGTGATAAGCATTATATATTCCACAAGATAACTGACCACTTTCCGCATTAAAGATTGAAGCATAATAAATTATATTCTTTTGCTTCTTGATATCTTACAATAAATTCTTATTCTGTGCGAGGACGAATTTTGAACGATTGTACGAAATGCAATGAAAATTATATATTTTCATAGTACCTGATTAACTTAAAATCTAGAGTGTTTCATTTTAAAATTTTGATTACAATGCTCGTAATTAAAAAATTAATTAATTCTGAGTTAAACATTTTCTAAAATATCTCTTGTCGTTCTGTTAGCTTCAATAGCAGGTTTCTTTCCTCCCTTTTTAAAATTATCATCCATGTGTAATCACTTGGAATATAAAGGAATAGAGAATACGGTATCGGATTCCTCCTTCCTATAATTCCACAGTATTTTTGGACACTGCGTCGTGGGCTGCCTAAGGCATAAAAACATCCTCCGCTTAGCTGAATTTCTAGATTACTTTACATAGGTAGGAGAATGTATTCAAGTTTCAGAAATTCCCAATCACCTACCCTGACAGACTTGCATGCAACATCCATCTCTTATTATCCAATAGTGGTTAGGAGTAAACTCCGGAACTTGGAAAGGGGATGTCCTACCACTAGACCACGGCGTGCCCATGTTCAACAGATTTAAAAAATGATATTCATTTCAATTTCTGAACAACTATCATTTTCACCCATTGAAGGTTTACAGTTGAGCTAATACAGGAGACTTCATTTCGTGATGTAAAATAGTGTTCTAAACAAAGCATGATAAAGATTAAATATTGCTAAAAAGCCCCGCTAGTTATATGAGATATGAGCAACGGTGAAATATTTTCCTTTAAGAGATAAGAGAAAATGAATTTCAGTACCAAGAGATTTAAGGGTTTACAACACACACACATATGCACGCGCGCGTTATTCTGTTAATGAACAGAACATTCAAAAACATACATGCCGGAAGAGTTTTATACATGGATAGTAAGATCATCATTCTGTTTAATTCTTCCTTTTAGAATAATTTAGAATACTACTCATTCATTCATTTATTGTCGTGTGCCAGCTAGGCTGGCTACATGGGGTGCGCTGCTCCACTTTTCCAACTGAACCCTATTTTGGTGTGAAGTCCGACTTCCTCGGTACACACATGCCATAGGGACCCGTTTATAGGGTAGGCAACCATTCACATCTGATTCATACAAGGAAAGGACAAAGACAGGATAGATAGAGAGAGAAAGTACATCCATGCCCGAACCGGGATTCGAACCCAGGACCTCCTTATCCGTAATCAGGCACGCTGACCACTAGACAAGTTAGTCGGCAGAATACTACTGAATTCCACGAATAGAAATATTTCGTATAAAACCCACTTCTTACCTATATCTTGAAAAGAATACTGGGAATATAGCCTATATTTTAGTCTATAACTTGTGCGTTAATTTATGTAACAGATATTTATACTGATATCAAGACAAAAACACGTTTTTTAGTTTAATATGAATTTAAAAACAATTCAATAAAGCTCAGTAAAAATTTATTTTCTTCCAGTAAATATAATTTTTACCTTAATTTTATTTACCAGTCGAAAAACTTAATAAAAATATAATACTTCCACACGCAAATCTAAATTATTCTCATGGCAGCAATTTATAAACGAATATGATAATTTATTTGTATTAATCAGTACTTTGAAACTTACAAAATGATTTTCCTTTAAGCATACATTTTAGGGAAAATAATTGTAATTTTTCATATATAGCTATTTTTTGGATGATGAAATGTTATATAAATAAAATAGTATTTTATTTGTTCGTTACATAGATTATGTATTTTAAAAGTTGGGGTTAATTTCACTGACCCCATAAAAATTCACTTAAACTCTCAATGATGGAGTCTAACCAAAAATTCTCTTTCCAATAACTTCTCTTAGGATTATTTTCAAGTTAAGGAGCTGAGTTGGAAGCTGAGTGGCTAGTATGCAATTAAATAGTTCATGAGTTCAATTCCTATATAGAGAGTGAGTGTTTGTATGAAAGAGCTGAGCTGGAAGCTGAATGATTTTTTTCTTTGGAGTAAATTTAAGCAATTTCTACTTCGTGAAACAATGTTTGTATATAGTGCTACGAAATCCACTTTAAGCTGTTTTTGTCCCTAATGAATAAGACCTCATACATAAAATGTGACGGTCGACACACAAACAAACCTAACCAACAAGATACAAGGACACTTTCAAAATATTCTTTTTATTAAATTCATGTTCTGTTTTCCAATATACATTGTTTCCAGGACCAAACCTCAGAAACACTGATTGGCATCTGATGCACAGAATGATCAATCTTTAGTATTAAATATTTCTTGTTGTTGCTTATGACATTTGGACAAGTCAAGCTCGCTATGCTGTTGGGCTGTGCGAATTAAGTCAATAGAGAGTCTTTCGTTTGGATCAGAGCACCACGAAGGAGAAAGTACGACTTTGCTCTTTTAAGGTGCTTCGTAATTTTGAACCACGGTCAGGTGACGAGGCCACACCTGAGCTGGCACCCTCCTCTCCACATCCACGCCACACCAGTGGAAGGAATTTGGACGTCCCAGATTAACGTGGGCACGTCCCCAACCCACGGAGCTCCAGCAACCCAGTGAAGGAGAATACACCGTGGTCACCCTCCCAACCACTGCCCGCGGCAAATGATGTTTCACTTTGCTGAGCTTACGGGAAGCGGCGTGAAGCTACTGAGCCACAGGAGCTCAAAAATATTTCTTTGACACATTAAGTGAACAGCAATTGCCCCGGTACATCCAATAGTTACTATAATCTCTTACAAGTATTATTAATATAAAATAATTATGAATTTTTTTGTTTCTTCTGTCTTTTTAATAATTATTTCATTTTTATTTAATAATTATTTTCATTTTTTTAATAATATTTACATTCATCACGGTTTTTCGTCATTTCTACATCAAGGCAAGGTAACATTAAATACCAGGTGACCGACTAATTCCTATTGCTCACACATATTTATGAAACTAAAAGCAATCGAAATGTCAACTGTAAGTATATATTCAAGTAAAAGATAATCGTGTTATTTATTGTGCGTTGTAATCAAAGGGGGCAATAGAACATAGCGTGCTGACGATGATGTTCACTGATCACCAAAATAAAAATGCATTCTAATGAGGAAAGATAACTTTTCCCAAAACACATAATGGTAATAAATGGCCAGTAAGCTACTCTTTCATAGTTAATACTCCAATTTATGTGTTATTTTGGAATAAAATGGCGGCATTTGCATATAGAATAAGTCTATTTATGAAAAAGAAAATTGTCAAACGTCTTTTTTTTTTTTTTTGTTCTAAATTCTGAATTATAACCAATATTTAAGTTTTCTTTTTTATTTACAAGAAACGAGTAAACAAATGGTATATTCATAGAAGTCTTGGCATATTTTGAATGCTTTATTTGTACAGATGATTATTGTCAAGATATTTTATTAATTTAGCTTAAAAAACATTTTTTTCTTCTTTTTTGAATTATACTTAACATGCTTTAATATTAGGGTTTTGAAATATGCTGCTATAAAAATATAATGACAACAAAACAATTTATTTCCAAAATAATAGTTAATGATATTTTATCTGCAATAATTCTCATTTAAAATTGCAGTTAAATGCAAATCAATTTTAGATGAGTATTTAATCTATTGTACTCAACATGTATTTTCTCTTTGGAAAAATATAATGAGTATGTCATTTAAAATTAATGCAAAAGAATTTGAAGACATTTTTCTGGAAAGAGAATTTAGATTTTATAGTAACTTTTTTTTTCTAATTTTCAACTAGAATTGAGTTTTTGAAAGTTTATACACAATTTTATATTGTTTAAAATAGTGAAAAAAATGTTAGATGTTGTTGATGAAATAATTAATAATGAGCAATTCCCTAAAATTATGAGAAGAAATGAATTAGTAAGAAATATTTAGTTTTAGTATATTTTATACTATGCAATTATTTTCGAACAAATATTTCACTAAATGTAAAATTTAAGATTTTTGTTTTAGACGTCATGTTGTGGACAGATTAACGGTCTAAGGCAATTGTCCGTGGGTCGGGGACATGTCCACGTTAATCTGTGACGTCCAAAGTCCTTTCGCTGGTGTGGCATGGATGTGGAGAGGAGGGTGCCAGCTCAGGTGTAGCCCCGTCACCTGACCATGGTTCAAAATTACGAGGCACCATAATAGAGCAAAGTCGTACTTTCACCTTCATGGTGCTCTGATTCAAAACGAAAGACGCTCTCTATTGACTTAAATTCGCATAGCCAACGGCATAGCGAGCTTGGCTTGTCCAAGTGTCATGAGCAACAACAACAAGGTAATTGTAAAGCACTTTAATAATTAAAAGTATAAATTACAGCATGAGTTTTCATAGCTAGTGAGCCGAATTTACGTGTCCCAAGGGAGAAAACTAGGAAAACTCACAAGCTCCCTCCAGACAGATATGCGTACAGAAGTGCAAAATCCGTTTCTTGATATGCATGTGTAGTTGGAATCAAACCCGAGACGTTTCGCTCTGAAGAATTCTCACCATGAGAACAAAGTTTTCTGCTCGAAACCGTACAGTAGGCAGCCTTTAGTAAAGTATTTTAGTGCATCTTTTGATTTGCCAATCTCTGGATAAGTAAACATTTTCTTTAACGTCGACTTGTTCAGTGTACGATTTAATATAGATTTCATACCATTGCAATCATCCTGAGCGAGGCTTATTGTTTAATCAATGAATTGTCGAACAGAGCATTATTCAGTTGCGAGTTTATGCAGATAAAGCTTATGAAATAAATGACAAAAAAACAGTTTTGAACTTGAAATATAACCCACAACTATGCGGTTAAAAAACAGCACACCAAAAATTTTAAAATGGGACACAATTAAATAGGAATTTTAAAAGCGTCAAGAAACACATTCACTTCTTGACTTTAAGGGAATAATTGTAAAAGGATACAAATAAATTTTAAAAAATTTAAATCGTCCTTGTCGATTTAAACTAACCATGAAGTGGATGTTCTGTCATGTCTTTTTCATTTTGCTTTTTCTGCTGTTCCATTGTCAAAGTGTTAATGGCTTGAATCAATGGAAAGCTTCTTCTCAAACCAATGCTTTAGTCCTTATATAAGAAATAGTTTTATTAACAGAATGAACTTCGACACTATTCTCAGACACTCGATGGTGAACTTCGCCTTGTTTGCTGCCGCTCGAAAAATGTGATTGGAAGGCAGGCAGCAAATTCGTCGACAAGGCGGATTCACAAAGCCGTTTCAATACGATGTGACATAGACGAAACGTCATCTGACGTCATGAATATTTTAAACCAATGAGAATCGTAATAAAGTGGCGTATTTAGGATCTCAATTGTAAAGAAAGAAACAACCACTGTATGGTTAATAATGCAGAGTAAAAGTTATAATTAAGGACTACAACATCTTTTAGTGAAAGTTATAATTCCTTATATATATTAATATAAAGTATCCTATTTATAAACATACATTTCACCGAAAACTCCGTTTCTGTAAATTAAATTGTAGGGAAGATGAAGGAAATTAATAACTCATTCTTTTTCGTACATTTTGAAACTAAAGACCGACTAACTCAAGAAATAAGTTAGTAAAACGTAAAATTGGAATGCAAATTTAAGGACAAGGTAATATTAGGTTGGTGCGTATGAAATGTCGGATTCTTAAGTGATTGTATAAAACTGCATATCTTTCTTCAAAAGCTGTTTATTCAATCAAAGTATGCTCCATTCGCTTCAATACACTTCTCCCAACGAGATTTTAAAGCGTAGATGCCTGTCTTAAAAAAATTTTGGTCTTTAGAATTAATAAACTCTGATATCGAGTTTTTTAGACTGTCTTCATTTTCATAGTGTTTGCCCCTTAAAAACAGCTCTAAATGCTTGAAAAAATGAAAATCGGTCGGCGAGAGATCCGGTGAATATGGTGGATGCTGCAATGATGAGCATACGTTTAACCGATCCAGCTTATTTCGCTCTGTCAGTGCGTGCGGTACCCACTTGTCCATCTTCTTAACCTTGCCAATCTCAGAAAGGTGTCTCAATATCGTTGTATGGTCAACTTTCATCCTGATAGCAAGTTCCCTCGTGGATACGGCTGGATCCGCTTCCACTAGAGCCTTCAAGTCATCATTCTTCACAGACGTTTTGGGTCTTCCGCGCGGCTCATTTTGCAGTGAAAAATCGCCAGTCCGAAATTTTTCGAACCAACGCTGCACTTTCCGATCGTTAACCGTATTCTCCCCAAACGCTTGGTTTATGTTGCGTGCAGCTTTTGCAGCACTATTACCAAGTTTGTACTCATATAAGAAAATGACGCGAATGTCGGCAGAATTCATATCGGCAATAAACTCAAAAGAAATGAAAAAGGGAAGACCTTCGAGAAAACCTATTTTGCTGAAATGAGTCTCTGGCAATGGACAATACGAGTATGAATGAGGTTATGCCAAATACAAAAGTATAACGAAAACAGGGAGGAAAACGTCCACATGTAAAGAGAATCCGACATTTCATACGCACCAACCTAATAGAATTTTTGTACCATTATATCAATATAACTATTGCAATTCGATATATAATATATAAAAAAGCAAATACATGTTTGCATACTTTTTAGTTTTCTTGTACATTATTGAAAAACTATTATGATAATAAAAGTGCATATTCATTTAAATGGAGATATAAGAAAAACTCAAAACTAGCATTAAAAATGACAGTATAATCTGTAAATTCTTAAGATACACAAATCCAGAAATAAATTTGAAATCTAAATTCTATTGTCTTTCCAATGCCTATAAATTTTCAAATTCTCAGATGAAATATTAATTTTATTCGAAAGGGTAATGAGAATAGTTCTGATAGAATTCAATAAAACATTCACACACAAATCGCAGTAAAATAAAAATTGCTTATATACTCTAAACCATGGGTTCCCAAACTTTTTTTTCACGTGGACCACTTTCAAAGTTTTAGTATTTTCGGTAGAGCCCCTGCTGCTACATTTCTACTGTATTCCCAAAACTCCTAAAAAATATCACCCTTAATTGGGGGTGTTAAAATGAAAAAAAATAGCACATTTTCTTTTGCGTACTATTTATTAAAATAATACTTGCACTATTATCTATTGTTCTATTCAATTCTGTGTTTGAATTGAATTTCGAATATTTTTGATTACCTACCTAGTGAATGATGCTACCTTCCTACGTTGATAGGTAAATCCAAGCCAAAATTTTTGTTCTTTATTATGAAAACCAGAAATTATTTCGTGGACCCCCACAAAACTTGTGAACCCCTGTTTTCTTTTCACGTCTACGTGGACCCCCGTGTGATCTCCTATGGATCCCTGGGGGTCCACCTGGACCACTTTGGGAACTAATGCTCTAAACTAACGAACAACGAGAGTTCAAAAATATTAATTTTGCATAATCTCTAAGTTTTACAGCATAATCTCTAAGTTTTACAGTTTTTCAGCGTTTTTAACAATGCGCGTTTCTACAAATGTAGCGTTTACGAGCATTTAAAAATTAGAAAAATGTTTTAGTGGGGTTTCTCTGAAGTAGGTTAGAAGGATATGGAAATCAAAGAAATTATCATCAGTAAGTTTAGAACTCAAAATACTGAAGTTGTATCCCCAAATAAAGAGTTTAATAGAATGAAGATTTATGCAGTGGCCTGGCAGATTTAATTAATTAAATACTATAGGTACATATATTGTTTATATCATATTAGGTAAACATTTTTTAATTCAATTAGAGAAAAATTGAAAAAGCTATGTAATTTTTTATATAATTTAAATTTTCTTTTATTTATTTTAATAGAAAAAATTGCTTTATTCTTTATATTTAGATTTTTAACAAGTAAATATAAGTATATTTAAGAATACATTCTCAAAATGTCTTACCTTTAAATTTTTTCACTTTATGCAATTTTCCTCAGCTGATATTCCGTATATCATAAAACATAACTGGGATTTAGCGTCTGTGATGGTCACAGTTATGCTGCTCTCAAATTAAATCAATTTAAGCCGCGTATGTCCGTGCTATCTTAAATTTTTTTAAGCTGTTTTCCCTTATTCAACCAAGCAATGGCTTTTATGAGCAAACCATATGTAATAAAGTTTAAAAAATATACAATATAGCATGCTATTTAATATGAATGGAATTGCAGGCATAAAAGTTAATAATTATCTTTGAATATTAAATTTATTCTAAAGGAATAGTGAAAAGATTTTCAATGGAATATTTTCCTGACAAATATTTGAGAAACACCTTTAATGATTACATCTGTTTACACTTATATAAATTACGTTTATCTCTTCTATATTAAAAAAAACGAATCTAAAACTATGAAAAGATATGGAAGCTTATAAAGCTATACGACGGTTCTATTTATATATTTCTGGCCAAATAATGAAAAACATTTATCAGTGAACTGTGTTTTTATTGTTTTTTAAAATATTCTCTATAAAGATCAATACCTTTTGCGTGCCTTTGAGTCAATTTTCGAAGCATTTTTTTCCAGTCTGATTCAGGTACCTCAAAAATATGCATTTTAAGCATCTTCTAGTGTCCAAAATCGCTGATTACGTAGTGCATTTTTGTTGTTGTTGTAGCTTATCCTCCAAATGTCTGATGAAGTCAGACATGGTCCATCAGACCGTTGATCCTAAGGAAATCAAGGATCAGAAGGGGGTGAGGATGAGTAATATCCTCTCTGGAAGAAGCCTGCTCAGTTTTACATTTAACGCAGACGTTAAAGATTTTCCTGCCTTCGAAATACGTGAGAGCCCTAGTGTGGCCACTTGCTAGTCTGGAAATTGCGGTTCTAGAGGCTCTGTCACAATTGAGGGCGAATAAAGAGCCAGGCTCTTTGCTCGATTACTAGTGATGGCAGGGAGTAATCCTCCACCCTTTCGAAATTTCAGAATCAACTATAGACTGATGCTCTAAAAAGGTAAGTGTTGAAGAGGAAGGATTATCGTGGTAACAACCCTCCTTGACAAGTCTATCCACCTGTTCATTGCTGTATACGTCGATATAAGAAGGTATCCATTGAAAATAAACTTCATGGGACTCCGAAATGAACTTGAGCTTCAGAAGGATAGAACTGCTAGTTTGATTTCCAAATTTGCAATCCAGTTGTGGAGGTGCTGAAGAGAGCTTCGACTGTCCGAAAGGATTCATAGGCCCTCAAAATCACTTTCATTAAGAATAGCTTCAAGACCTTATTCAATTGCAATTAATTCACTTTTGAAGACCGAGGATGAATCAGGGTTGCGAAGGCTGATTGATAGTTTTTCTCCCGATTTCTCAATATAGATGCCACTACCAGCATAGTCATCCAGTTTATTTCCGTCTGTATTACATTCTTATGACATTATTGGGTTATCTTGAGTTCATTTTTAAAGTGCGAATGTATCTGGGCAGAAGATACGTTTAATCGTAGGCTTCATAACTGGGCACTACTATTTCAGAAAACACCTCCATAAAATGGGACTGTTTGAGCAAGACCCTATCTGCAGGAAATGTCATACGCAAGAGGAAACGGCCAAGCATATCATTTACGAATGCGAGGCCCTTGCCCTCCCTAAATTAAGTTCTTTAGGCATCATCCATACTAGAGAGTTACACCTAGACTCCATTAAAGGGTTATCGGACTTTATTAATAAAGTGGGTGACCCGAGCAACTGGAACTATGAAGCATTGGGTTTGGAGTTAATAGTATAAAATGCTGATAAAAGCAGAGGTGCCCAATGACATACAAACCCAACTCTAAGAAGAAGAAGAAGAAGAAGTGCGAAAGTAAAGAACTCATTTGCTTGCTAAATCAAGGCTGCGCTTGAATAACCCGTGTATCCTATGTTTTGGGCTGTCAAAAATTCCTCCTTTTGAGAAGATTGTCGTGATGAAGACTGATTTGCCTCTATTTTTTTTCAAGTTTATCAAATAATTTCTGGTAAACAAAGGGTTGTACCACTCAGAATGGATCGTTCTGCATCACTCTAACGTCATTGTCTTCACGTGGTTGTTAATGCTGAAGAAGCAGTCACCCATTTGCTCCCATGTGTTTCTGACGTGAACAACTTTTGTTAGATGGCCACAGTGGCCCGGTTGGTTACGGCATTCGTTCTTGTTATAGATAACGAGTTCAAATTCCGAGCCAATAGAATATCCGTCGTGTCCACTAAAGGCTGCTGGTGTACCTTAAATATGTCCTCCATATGAAATAATATTGCTGGGGGTAGTAAACTAAGTTATGGGATCTTCTGCTTCTTCTCTTCTTCTAAATTACAAAGACCTACTTTTGGGAATACGATGGCACACACATTGGATGCATTTTTCTACCAAAAAAAATTTTTTCAGTTTACTGTAAATTGCGCAAATCAAGCTAAAATAAAAGAAACGTTCTAAAGAAATTGTGGTTATGATCAAACTATCGTTTAGAAATGTCATAAATCACATAACAATGTTTACTGTTACAAAGACAAGAAGTATAATTAGCCTCCAATGTAAGCCATATTCGTATATTAATCATTGCTATTTAGTTGTAGAAAAACTTCTTCACCATAATCTACATAGTTAATTATATTTATCTTACATTAAATAATATTTTTAGAATTATATTCACAGTCTATAAAATTCAGAAAAAACACAGCAGTACAAGTTACGCAAACATTTTTCTTATATAACTAAATTTCTTATGTAAATGTTTAATCTCTAAATTATTTTTTAAATATTATATGAGATGCTATTGTTATTTTCTTTCTCTTCGTCTCTTATAATCTTTTTCTCAATTATAAAATATATATTTTCCTTTTAAAGTATTTATTTACCCAGGTGGTAATGCTTTTCGGGTAGAAAATATAATTAGTTTTATTTATTAAACCAAAGCCTAGTATATTTATAGAATGCATTTATTAAATGAAATAGCACAACTCAGAGAGTGATTCTTGAAATATTTCGTTGATTATTTAGATTTCAATGTCTCCCGCTTTAAATTTTATAATAAGTTTTTCTAATGCCATGTTTGAGGTTTTGATTAAAAAGGTATTTATTTTCATTGACACAAAAATAACATTTTTAAGATTCAAAAGTATAACATACATACGAAATTTTTATAAAAAGTGCTGATATGAAATAATCATTCTGCTAGTTATACACCACCTGGATTAAATTCTGAAAATATAAAAATAAAGAAAAATAAATACTCAAGCAAAACTCAGTATTTTGCACATTACTTAGAAATATTAAGAAATATGAAAAAAAGCTATCTTTCTTGATTTTTGTAAATGATGTACCTAATGTAGTCTACTAATATTGTACCAACTTATATGAATCTACTTTGAATGAAAATAAATTATTAGTTTAAATATTTAGCTGAAGGTGTCTTTCACTAAAATAATTTTAATTTCCATGTTACTGACATTATTCATTATACGTAATAATGCCTGGAATTTTATATATACATACCAACCTCTTAATGTTGATGACTTAGCACATCTGTTGTTATTACTCGTTTTGAGCATATTAGGTTTTCCAACTATTAATCTTGGAACGATTTTAGTGTTAAAAACTTTTCGATTATGTTTCTTTGAAATCACAGGACTTTTACTGAAATGAAATTCAATTTACATCAAAGATATCAAGAATTCATGCAATGTGGTGACAAGAGAGCAGTCTTAAATTGCATGCATTTTGTGTTATAAGCATTTTCTGTGCATAAAGAACAGAAGTTTTGCACTTATCTAATATATTAAACGGGAATTTCCTGCCAAGTTTCCAGTAGTTTTGCAAGAAATTTTGAGTAGAGGGTATAAATGTAAGTTAGTGACCTATTTCCCAGAATATGATATAAAATAGTCTTTCTCTTTTAAACTATTCAATAGGAAATCCAAGATAGTCTATAGTTCTTTATAGCCAATATCTTAAAAAACATATTTATTAGTTAGAATGTTATTTTTGTTGCATATTGTTCCCTTCCAATGAGTTTACTGTGATTCATTTTAGTATTGATATTATTCATTTTATAAAAATAACTAATATCATTACCAAAATAATTTTGATAATGACTAATATAGCACAACAGTAATGGTTTTATTTATTTTTATATTTAATTTACAAACTTAATAAATGATTTCAAAAATTATTTCGGAACAATCTGTGACAATTTTTTTAAAATATTTTTCACTATAAAATTAGCAATGTTTTAAAGATAATCTCAGTAAGATTAAGAGAAATATTTCTCGTTAAAAATTTCTGCATTTTAATATTTTATCATTGAGTTTTAAGAATGCTCTAAAATATGTTTTGTTTATGTATTCATTTCTTAGAAATGAACAATTTGTAAATGAATTATCATCATGAATAATTCCATACTTTTACTCAAAAAAAAACAATGAATTGCATAAGTTGGTAAAATCTAAATTACAATAAAGACCGAATCCTAGTTTTCCAAAGAACTAAATAATATTAAATTATAGTATTTATTTTCCTTTCTATAAATTTAATAATAGATATTTTGGCAATATTTTTTAATTTCTGATTTTGTTCATGGATTACATTAAGGTAATATGTTTTGATGTGAAATTTTAAAAAATAGCACTTTTTTTCAAACTTAAAGCAAGAAATTATTAAGTAATTTAGCAAGAAGAGTAAAATAAAACAACAATTTATAATTTAGATATGAAAATGTGTATAATTGTAATTGTGTTAATTATATAATGAAATAAATTTTAAATGTAATTTATTTTAACTAATAATTTTTAATGCTCTGTTATAAACTGTATTGGTTTCATTTCATAACATATCAAAATAATGTTGAAAAGATATGCACTGTAATAAAAAACCAAGTATGTATTGCCAATTTAATTTTGGATAATATTAAAGGAAGACAGAAGATTAACAACTAAAATAGGATTATGCTAAATTTTCTTCTAAATTTGATTCATGTTAAAACTTCTCTTAATACAATTTCACTTACATTTATTCATTTTTCTAATATATTTAAATATTTTTTTCAAAATGAGCATTTTGCTAAATATGGTATCAGAAAAAAAAATTTATTCATTAATTAATTTATATTGTATGAAATATGTGTTTCTTTTTCGTGCTTTAAACTCATTTGCAGTTAACAATAATAAGTATTCATTTCATTTAGCATGAAAACTATCATTTCAATACATTATCTAAGCATATTATTTTAATTTCAATAATAATTAAATTCTAAAATCGCGTGACAAATCCCGAAAATGTGAAGATTTATATTTCATGATAAGTAAATTATAAATATGATAAGCAAACTACCAAGCCAACTTTGATCACTTTATTTTAGCATTTTTAATAAAAAAATTTTATTTATATTTTTAAAATCACTTTATTAGAAAATCAATGTGAATTAACATGCTTCACAAACACATTAAAAATAAAGCAAGTGATTATAAAAAAATATGAAAAATATTACATAAACAAAATAATTAAAAAAAATAATGCTCAAGTGTAAACATCCGCTATCAAAATATTTACGTCATTTTTATGGCATTTTAACGCCATTCATGTTACGTAAAATGACTTTATGGCAAAGTGTACTTCGAAACGCTCGTGTGTCATAACTTTTTTTAAAAAGGTTTCCAAAACTATTCTTTTGTAATCGAAAGGAAGTTTATGCTACATAAAAGCCATATGGCCGAAAGAATCATTCAATATTTTTCTCGTTCAAGGAGAAACTGGAATTGAAAACCTTGTCATTGAAAAATGACAATATTATCTGGCAGAAACATCTGCTTCGAAAATATATTGTTCTACAGTCGTAGTGCTTCACGATCCTCCAAGACAAACAGAAAACGAAACGATTTATTTTTTACATTAGTGTCTATTTTATTACTTAACAAACAATACTTACATCTTAGTTGCTTTTAGTTCGCTGAAGGAGACTTTAAAAGAGTGTGCTTAAGCAATTTTTCATGAATAATAAAATATTAAACAGCCAAATATTAATAAAAGTTTAAATGTTGAATTACTATAGAAAGAAACAGACGCTTGTTCTTTCAGAACAGACCAAAATTCGAAATGTTGCCAAAAAGAATCTACAAAGTTGTTTTTCGAATGTAGATTTTTAAAAAACGAAGTTCTTGCGAAGCGTTTAGTTGTGAAATGTGTATCATAATTAAGGAAGACATCCATTAGTTCTACTTCAATGATCGTGATAGAAAGAAAGTTGTACAACAAGACTTTTTTTTATTGAGGTCGTTTCTTGTTTTTTTAGCCCGGCATCTGATCAATCGCTTTCACTTTTTACCGTCAGGAAGTTTCGGAAGCAGCCACAACCGTCTCGTCCCTCATCTGGTGCAAAAGATGGTACTGATGTTTGCGCGGGAAGTCATTTGCGGCATTGTTCTGCTCTTGTTTCAAGGTAAGTGAAAATTACTCCATTGTTTTCGATTCTCGTACAATTGATGGATTAAAAACCATAATAATGCTATATTGGTGTGAATGATTAAGCATTTGTATATCTTCTTACCCCTTATATAATATCTGAGTTTATTCAGAAACTCAGTTATTTCATATTCAGATATTTATGAAGAAAAAAAAACCTCTAACTCTATATAAAATTAATATATTTCTCGCGTTTTTTTCATAAATTAATTTTATTAGTAAGTGAATGCTAAATCAAAACTTATACAATAAAATTCATCAATAAATACAAATGAAAATTATTATGTAAATGCTTTGCATTAACAATAAACTTTAAATTTTAAACATTAAATTTTAACAATAAACAATAAACTCCTACATTATAGAGAGATAAAAAGGTTATGTAAAATAATTTTCCCAAAGCAAAATTTTAAAAAAGTTGCATAAAAATATATTTCAATTATTTTCAGGGATTTAGTGAATTTGCACTTTAATTTCTAAGATAATTTTTTAAAAATATCCTTCATTTTATTTTTTGTTCTAAATGAGATTTTGTGATCCATCATGTATTTTGTGTAATTATTATTTGTTTTCTTAAAATGCCTAAGATTTCATTTGCCGAATATCTTTTTTATGATAATTATTTTGCTATATAATTTTCTGTTTTATATCTTATACAAATTCATTTCCCCTTATACTTATTTCTAATCAATGTTATTAAATGCCCTGCCGGACACACAACAAACATTGGTATAATAATTTATGATATCGAAATAATGTTTTCCTAATTATCACTTTATTTAATTAAATTTTTAACTGGATCTTGATTATTAATGTGTAATGAAAAATATTGAAATATTCAAAAATAGATGAAAAAAATAATTAAAAATACTAAAATATGAATTTAACCAAATAATAATAAGAATCTTGACACTCACAAAGCTAAAATTATTTTTATCATAAATATGAACAGACCAGGAAAATTTTTCTATACTGCTTCTTAATTTCAAAAATTTTTAATCAGAAAAGAAATGAAATTTCTAATTCTTTCAGTTCGCGAATTGGTAGTTAGGTAGTCATCTATAGAATTTCTCAGAAATTTTCTTATGTAATAAAGTATTTTCATAGAAAAATGGAAATGTCAAGTATTGACTTGAAGAAAAAAATATGATGACTTAACAAACAAAAATAAGCGGAATCATTCTATTAATGAAAGTGAGCAATTAAACTTTTTATTATCTTTGTAATTTGTTAACTCACGCGCTAAGTTTCGCTTCTCATTTTAAAACTCAAACGGATTTTGCATAATCAAAATAACTAACTTTCTTTTAAAAATTGGCTTTCATTTTTTAATCTTTTTAAAGTAAATTTCGATGAATAGAAAATCAATTTTTATTAAAAAGTTAAATTAATGAGAATGAAGTTTGCAGTATAATTATTTATATTCCATTAATTTCTTAAGTTATAAACATTTAAATTACGTAATAAATATAAATACCATCTACAATTAAATTGTTAACCCAATTTTTTAAATAAAAATTTTTGTAAGAAATATTTATAATATATATCTTTATTTTTCTTACGAAAATATTTTTGTTAGAAGTATAAAAATATTTGCTATTTTTATTTATTGTTTTCGTTAATTTTATTAAATAAACATCACTAAAAATTCCTTTTTTAAAATTTATTTTGTCCAAATAGTAGTGATTATGAATTATTCACAGTTGGAATGCTGTTTTTAGGTATTATAATATTCAAAGAGATACTTTAGGAAATGTTAAAAGGTGCTTGTATCAGAATGTAAAATTTGAATACAATAATTTATTATAATTCCTATTCTATTTACCCTAACCACTGACCTTTCTTGGAGAATATAGATCTAAATTTAATTAATTTAGTGATTTTCATCCCATCTTATATTAATCTGAACAATTAGAAAGATTTAAAATCAATTTTATGCACATTTTTGAGTTTATGGTTAACAGAATCAATGACGTTTTACCTTTACAATAAACACGACCTTTAACAATTACCTTTATTTTATAAACTTTTTACAAAAACTATCAATAAAAAGTTAAATCAAACTTTTGTCGATAATTGTTGCTTGTAAAAATCATTTGGAGAATTATTTAAAAAAATTATTTCGAATATGTTATTACTTGAAAACATGATTAATGCATGCTTTTTATTAGCCCTGCTAATGTAAATTGCTTGTTAATTTTTAAACATATATAACCTGTCTTATTTTAAAAAATTCACAAAGCTTCATTTTTTAATCTAAGGTAAGCAATGCTTTGTTATGGAAACACTGATATGTATACTTTTTCTGAATTTAATGATATATTTACTTTAAAGTTATATTAATCACAAACAATTTTTGTTTTCAAAAATAGCCATGATTGATAATTTAGCGGTCTTGCAAATACGTTAATTAAACAAAATCGGCTGCTAGATTTTGAATAAAAAACTAAATAATTAAACATCAATATTTATACTATAATAGGCATAAATTAGTATACGTTTTACAAAATATAGTGTGAATATAATGCTACTTAACATTTTATTGATAACGCTTTTATAGTTACTTTCTTTCATTAGACAAAAATGTTTTTTTTTTAATTTTTTAAATGTGTTATACTATATTAGTTACCCGCATAAATCAAATTGTTATTATAAAACAGCTATTTTATTTATCCAGTTGGATTGAATTTCACAATTAGGTATTTACATCATATTAGAGTAAAATTATTTTTGAAGCATTATTTTTATTTATGAACTTTATCATTTTTATCATTAATGAATTTCATAAATCGCTTGTCATTAAATGATATTTCAATGACTATTTGCTGCTTGAATAACAGATTGATTTAGATGTTTGTTGCCAATAATTTTTATCATTTTAGTCGCGAAAATATCAAAAGAACTCTAAAAATTGTAAAAATTACTGTCAAAGCAGTTTGAAATTTTTTGCTTTCTATGTTATAGATCTAGAGAGAATTCTAATATATTATCACGGGGAAATCTTAATTTGTTTTAATCGAGAATGAGTTGCTTAAATATAATTCATTTTTTGGTAATGTTATAAAAATACACCCTACATCAGAATTAGAAAAATTTACCCAGAAATTTTTTAATTCATCATAATTTCGAAGATAATAAAAAATTTAAAAAATAGCATTGTAAAATTTTTTATTGAAATATAATTTTGCATATTTTGTAAGTTAATTTTATTGGCAAATATTTAATATTTATCTGTGTCTATCGAATTATTGACATGAATATATCGGAATTATATTAAGTATATAATTCCGATATATTCCTGCTTTTATATATCGGAATTATATATTTAATAGTATATTATATATAATAATATTTCTTACAAAATAGTGAAAATCATATCAATTTATTGCATAACAGTGAATTTCTATAATTAAATGAGTAATTTATGCACTAATTCTGGATAGTTATCGTTAAGGATTACGACTAATAAAAATAAAACTTTAAAGAAAATAGCTTAAAAAACAAAAATGTCAAGGAAATTTAACTCTATGTAAAATTACTTTTAAAATTAATCATAAGAGCATATATTTAAACACAAATTAGCAGCATTTTTAAATTGATAAAAAATAATCAACTTTATCTATGAAAAAGGATCCGAACTCTGTAAGGATAATGCCATAACTGAGCAACGGATTTCATCATACGAACAATTTGGTAAAGGGTAAATATCATTGTAAGGTATTTCTCCACTTTTTGTGATAAAATTTTATTAGGTATTGTATTTTTTTAGCAATTAGTTTTTATATTTTTGATAATAATAATTATTCATATTAAGGTGCTGAAAAATATTGATTGACTCAGCACAATGTAATGTGCAATATTAAATATCCTAGCAAAGTTTATCAATAAATAATTTTAATGTCTAATTTTGCATTATATTTCCTAAACATTGTAAACTATTATAACTTGTGAACAGACAATGCTAGTTATTTATGTGATAAAATAATGCATTGTAATATTTCACAATTAGTATATGTTTTATTTATGTATATACTATCAATGTATTGTATATATTTACGCTTTTTCTAATACAATCTTCATATGATACGTCATGTAATATAACACTTTCCTCTATCTAACCATTGTATATAAAACTGGGGGTTAATATTCAAGATTGATTTGAATCTTCAGAAATACCCTATTCAGCAATTTTCGTGCAATATATTTTCAATATTATTTCTAGTGATGTTAGAGTGTCTGTAAAATATTTTGCTATATATCTTATTCACTTTTTTAAGCTTTTTTATTATTTATTGTATTGAAATTTTATTTTGTTCAATAATTTTATTAATCATGGTAACTACCGTGCACAGATTGAGCTGCTGCAAAATATTAACTGAATCAGCAGACTGCAATCTGTAATACTTTAAATATTCCACTGTTTATCACCAACAGTAAATGTTAAATGTTCAATAAGATACCATTCATGCATATTTAAACTTAACTCTATTAGTAAATATTTGCTCTTTTTCTAATACAATCTGCATATGGTACTTCATGTGATATAGCACTTCCCTCTATCTAACCACTATATATAAAACTGGGGGTTTATATTCACAGTTTGCTTTGAGTCTTCAGAAATACCCTATTTAGCAATTTTAGTGCAATATATGTTCATTATCATTTCTAGTAATGTTAGAGTGTCTGTAAAATATTTTGCTATACATTTTATTCACTTTTTAAGCCTTTTTATTATTTATTGTATTGTAATTATATTTTTGTTCAATAATTTTCTTAATCGTGGTAACTACCGTGCACAGACTGAGATGCTGCAAAATTTTAACTGAATCAGCAGATTGTAATCTGTTATACTTTAAATATTCTACAGTTTATCACCTACAACAAATGTTAAATATGTTCAATAGGATACCATTCATGCTTATGTAATCTTAACTATCTGCGTGTAGACAATGCAGTCCTTTGTGATTTTACATTAAAGGACACAATTAAAGCATGAAGGAGTTACTAGTACTAATTGAAAATCTGTTCGCAGTTGTTTGCTCTTTTTTATACTCTTCTACTGAAACTTAATTATATTGCTTGCATATTTGTGTTATAAACTACTTATATCGTCTGCTATGACCATCATCAAGATAATTAATTTGTATTTTTACCAAGGTTACTTGGAGTGTGAGGATAATCTATTTTCACAATTTTATTGCAATGAGTTCAACTCATGTCATCTCCCATTGTGAAAATTTTGCAAATGTTTTTTGTTGCTGTTATATTTCTGTCAAATTATCAATTTCAAATATTAGAGACCTATTGAAATTCAATTTTGTTATCAAATTTCGTGACAATTCTGTCACACCAGATGTATTACGTGATGGAGCTATACTTGATAACCTAAGGTACAGACCAGGTGTTACATTGCGTATGTCTATGTCGCCAGCGTCCAAACATCGTAAACTGTTCTTATTTCCAATTTCTTTTTGTTTATTTATTATTATCTTTTTCTAATATATTTTTCCATAATATCACCCAGCATGTTCGACATGTGAGCTTGACGTTATATCAAGTAAGACTGTTATTGTTATTTACGTATCTCTTTTACCGGTTGTTTTGAAGAGAATTCAAACCCAACAAAAAAGTTTTTATTCATTTTTAGTAATACTTTTTTAGATTTTGTATACTATTATGTGATTTAAAATTTTCTAAAATGCATAGTTTCGGAACTAGGGAAAATTCCCGCGTTAAAAAACATGCTCTTAACTTGGCGACGAAAAAAGTCGCAATGGTCGCCAATGGGGGAGTTATCCTACTGGTTCCTTAAATTCATTTAAAGAATCGAAGAATTATAGGCAACCTTGGGATCTTGCAATTTTAATTTACTGCATCTATCTTACTTTAATTTACTGTATCTACTAATAGGATATCGCCAATGGGGCGATATCCTACTAGTTCCACTGATTGTGTTTTTAACTATTTCTATCCATTTCAAGCCGTATGTATTTTCAAAATTCAGATATTATACCTAAGCAGTTATTGGTGTCCTAGTCCAATTTGTTAAGAAAATTATTTGCATAAGCTGCAGTTTTATTTGCTCTTAATAACTATCGTAGTTTTCGACTGTAATACAATAAGTTTTTAAATTAACTAGTAATTTAAAACAAATATTGAATGACTAAACTTTATTTAAAACTTTATTTTTTTTTTAAATTTCACTTACTGTTACAATCAAGCTCTAGTGAACTATTAAACATAACATTACCATTTTATGAATGACATCACTTAAATTTTTGTTTTCTAAAATATTTTTTGCTTGTTATATACTTCTTTTATTTTAGGAAAACAAAAAATATTTTAGAACACGAAAACTTAAGTGATGCCATTCACAAAATGGTAATGTTATTTTTAATAGTTCGTTGGCTTGGCTGTAACCCTTATTATTGTGTAAATTAGTTAATTACTTGCAATGTAAAAAAGAAATCTAAAATTTAAGATTATTTTCACGAAATATTAATATTATTAAGATAAAACTTAAAATATCTTATTTTAAACTTTAAATTAGAAAAAATATAAACAGAAACATTTAGGATAAATCTAAATTTCATGATTTAAAAAGGATGAGGAATATTTGTCCATAAGACTTCCGATAATATTAACATTTTTATCTTAAAATTGAGTTGTTTTAATCATAATATATGATTTTTTGTTGGAGTTATCATGATTAAAATATTAATTTTGCATGCAATCATTTCCTGGTTATAATTGATTCTTATTTCCAATTCAGGAAAATAAAGCTCTGTCGGCACCTTAACGCGGATTATGCAAGAATGAAGTTAAAATCGGATTTAAAGATTCGAAATTAGTTCCTTAAAAACACTTAAATTAGTCGCCATTTTCAATGTCCTTGTTTGCTTAATATTATTTAATGACTGGATTATATAATCTTTAAGTATTTTTTAATTTAATACCGCATGTTTATCAAACTCATTTGCAAAAAAAATTCGATCAGATAAAATTAATAAATATAAACATAAGTATAAAGACAATGTGTAATGAAATGTAATATAAAGAGTAAATGTCCATTCTCTCCCCCCCCCATCTGAGATTTTTCAGGTTTATCAAATCTGTGAATATTTTCATGTAAATATAACAAAATAAATTCATTATCTTTATATTCTTAAAATATTAAAGCAAAATATTTCAAATCAAGTGAGAAAAATTATTTGTAAAATTCTTAAGCGGATTAAGGGAATAACAATTCAAAATGACTTATAATGGATAGAGTAAATCATACGTATGATATGAAAACAAAACTTCTGTAAAAATATATAAGAAGTGCATGATAATTTTTAACACTATCTATTCAATTCGTTTTTATGCTTAAAACAATTACGATTTTATATGTCGCCCAACTTGTCTAGTGGTCAGCGTCCCTGACTGCGGATAAGGAGGTCCTGGGCTCGAATCCCGGTTCGGGCTGGATGTACTTTCTCTCTCTATCTATCCTATCTTTATCTTTTCCTTGTATGAATGAGGTGTGAATAGTTGCCTACCCTATAAACGGGTACCTATGGCATGTGTACACTGAGCAAAGTCGTACTTTCACCTAAATCATGGTGCTCTGATTAAAACGTAGAGCAGCACGCTCCCATATTGACTAGTCTAACTCGCACTCAGCCAAAGGCATAGCGAGATTGAGCTTCTCCAAGTGTCATTAGTAACAACAACAACGATTTGTTAGATATTTGCCTGTTAGAAAAGAATGACTTTGTTCTAAATTTAAATCTTGAATAAGATAATTTATCGAATATTTTCTCTGATTAAAAATCTAAATTTCGATCTAAGATCTCTGATAAAATTCTAAAATTAATAAGTCTTTATTAAAATACAGTAAAGCAACATAAGTTATCAAGAGTTCTTCCTCTTTTCGAGTGGCCGAATGGTCAGCCCAATGAGGATCTTTGCCTTCCTCAGAATCGAATTCTTAGATCCATTCTATACTAGGTCTCTTGGACATCCAGTTAGTCTGAAGTTTTAAAATTCTTAAGTCTGTTTCCCAGACAGTCAAGCCACCTAAGTTTAGGTCTCCCTCTTTTCCGGTGCCGAATGGTCTGACCAAGAAAATCTTTCTTGTTAGATGATTTTCATCCATTCTGCACAGGTTTCCTGTCCATTTCACTCTCTGAATCCGTGTATATATTACTGTATCTAGTTCTTCAAAAGATTCAGAACTTATGTTTTCAAACTTTTTTCCTCGTGGACCACTTTCAAAGTTTTACTATTTTCGGTAGACCCCCTGGTACTGCATTTCTACTGTATTCCCGAAATTCCTAAAACACATCCCCCTAAATTGGGGGTGTTAAGAGGAAAAAAAGTAGCTTTTTCTGTGTTATATTTATTAAAATAATACAAAATTATTTCTATTCTATTTATTAAAATAATACAAAATTATAAACATTTATTATTACAAATAATCAACAATTGACAAAAATCAACAATAAACTATGAAATGTAAATCAACAATAAAAGATAGTCATATTTTTAATAAGACGGCATCACGGGCGGCACTTTGCAAGTCTCGACATGTGGTGTACACTTGTACTATTATCTATTGTTCTGTTCAATTCTGTGTTTGAACTGAATCTCGAATATTTTTGAGTATCTACCTAGTAAATGATGCTACCTGCCTATGTTGATAGGTAAATCCAAGCCAAAATTTTTGTTCTTTATTATGAAAACCAAAAAATCTTTCGTTGACCCCATTTACAACTTGTGAACCCCTATTTTCTTTTCACATCTACGTGAACCCCCATCTGGTCACCTATGGACCCCTGGGGTTCGTTCACCTGGACAACTTTGGAAACTTATGATTTAGAAGATTCAGAGTTAGTTCTTCTCCAAATATTGCTACATTTAATGCCACTAAAAATACTTCTCAAAATTTTTCTTTCAAAAACAGAAATGATACTTTTAACTTTTTCTTTCACTGCCCAAGTCCCAGCAGAGTATGTAAGAATGGGTCTGATTAAACTTATGTAAATTAGAATCTTCGATTTTCTACTAGTGAAGTTAGACTTAAGTATTTTTTGAGATTAAAAAAAAGCATCGATTAGCATCTACTACTGATCTCAGGCATTAAATCATTAAGAGTATTAACTCATTTATCAAAAGTTACTTTTATATTTAAATTTTAATCTTCATTTTCTTATTAATTGATGAAGGAATTAATAAAAGCATTAAAAATATTATTACCGCTTTTTTAAATGCAAAATTATCGGTGGACTTTCAAGCATATAACATAAAAAACAAAAAATGAGTATTACATTGTTATTTTTGTTAAATTATTTTAACGTTTTACCTATTATTAGTTTTTTTGCCTAATTAAGAAAAGAAGACTAAATAAGCTAATAATGAAGGACATAATTATTTAGCTTAAGAAATTCACTGTTTAAATTTAAATGTTTCACTGCTTAAATTTCAGCCATGAAAACTTTACCTTCAAGACACTAAATATAAGATTTTTACATCTACAAAATTATTATATTTTTATATTTATTTATATTTTACATAATTCTTTTATTTCATTTATTTTATTTTACTTAATTTGTTTCTACACATTATTCCTTTAGTTGTTACGGAACAATAATATATTAGTTTAATTTTCCATAAAAGCACACATATCACTTTAAACCAATAAAATGGATAACCTCAATTAAATGAAATTATCAAATTTTAATTACATATTATACTCTTAGATTTTATACTTTCATGAAAAGAGTTTTTATGTATAGTTTATCTTCCGTATTAGCATATATAATGTGTTTTTTTTTTTAATTTTATTGTTATGTGTAACACTTTATTTTTTTTTATATTTCCACTTAGCTGCAGACTTTCGATTCAGTAGTTTTTGTCCTCGATTCCTGAAGCATAAATGCTTAATTTGGATCAGAATCCACTTTAAGCAGTAAGTTTTGGTTTAATAAGACTTCATGTGCAAAAGGTTACTGTTGAATAACAGACAAAAAAATGTATAAAAATATATTAATTAATTGAAAAAATTAAAAAAAATAAATGTTGGCGCAAGCAAGGCAATAGTATTATGATTCAAAACATATTGTTTACAAATACTGCAATTCTTAACTTAAAATTTATTGATTAATGAATTTTTTAAAAATTTAAATCATTCTTGCCGATTTAAACTGACTAAACTAAAGTACTGTTTTGGGAACAAGTTCAGTATCCCCATACACTTGGCGACGTGGTGAATTTTTTTGTCGCCAAGCTAGGCGCGCGTTTATTAAAACGGGAAATTTCCCTAGTTAGATCGAAAAATAAGTATTTCAGAAAATTTAAAAAGGGAAATAAATATAAATAATGGACTTACTTGATATGAAGTTAAGCTGACATGCCGATTGTTATTTCGACATTTTATTCGTTTGTCCCCAGTGTCACATTTTAGTAAAAATAATTATCTAATTTTACAAAAAAAAGCATGCAAAAATATTTTTCTAAATATATACACTTTATAAAATTTAAAAAAAAAGCATGCAAAAACTTATTTTTCAAATATATACATTTTTTAAAATTAAAAAAAAAAAAACATGAATAAAATATTTTTAAATCTATACACATTTCAAGTAAATTAAAATGAAACACGAATACAATAAAAAAATACATGTAAGCAATAGAATTTAAATAAAATAATTACACCTTCTCCAAATCCAATTTCCATTAAAAATTAATTAATATTTGCGAATCCTAAATTAATTAATAATTTGGAATCCTGAGCAATAATCCATCATTATTGTCTTTAATTTTTGCTAAAATAATTTGTTGATATTTTTCAACATTTTGAACATGACATTTTAAATTAAAACAAAAAATAAAGTAATTAAAACAATAAAAAGATGATAATAAATTAAGAAAAAGAAATAAGGAAAAAAGAATATTTAACGGTTTTAAATATATAAAATAAAATAGATCATTTAATAAAAAATATATATATTATTTAAACCAAATAAAAATAATGAAAAAGAAATAGTAAAAAAGAAAAATTTACGATATTTGGACACTGGCGACAACGAAACACAACAGCGGGAAATCCACTGATTCCGGCAGCAAAAGTAAACGAAATTAAAATGACTACCAATTAAAACGTAGAACAATTAGCAAAGAAAGTTCTGGAAAGTTCTCGAAGTGAAACTAAAAAAGCTATTGGCACTAAAATAAAGCACATATATAACGTAAAAATTATTTAAAACACGAGAAAAACGGAATCTGGCAACAAAAAAATAAAAATAGTAACAAAAACTAAATTTGGCAACACTACAATAAAAACAAAAGCTGAAATCGGCAACACTACAACGTAAACAACGGTTACCAGATTTGGCGAGAAATCAGTGTATGGGGATACTGAACTTGTTCCCTATTTTGTCATGCCTTTTTCATTTTGCTTTTCCAACTGTTCTACTGTCCATGTGTTAATAGCTTTGAACCAATGTAAAACGGCTTCTCAAACTGATGTTTTGCTCCTTCTATAAGAAATCCTTTTATTAACAAAATGAATTTCGACAATGTTCTCAGACATTCTATGGTGGACTTCGCCTTGTTTGCTGCCGCTCGAACAATGTGATTTGAAGGCCGGCAGCAAATTCGTCAACAAGTCGGATTTACAACACCGTCTCAATACTATATGACGTTGATGAAGCATTAATTGAAGTCATTGATATTTTAAACCATGTGAATCGGGCACAGGTGCTGTATAATTCATGATGCCAAATTCTGAGATTGGCGATTTTTCTGGCAGATTTTCTTACGTGTCTGGCAACCTCGTTTTTATTACGTCATACATATGGAGACCAATAAGAATTATGCAGAAAATTATATTTTGGTAACCCTAGTATTTACGTCATCTCGCACGTCACGATGCGTTATCTTGGCAACATTCGTCATCGCCAAAAAAATTCAGAATTTGGAATCATGGATTATACGGCACCTGTGCCGTGAATCGTAATAAAAGGGCATACTCCGCATCTCAACTGTAACGAAAAAAATAATCACTTCATGATAAAAAGAAATAGCTCTTAGTTTCATATTATAAATAAATGATGTAAAGAAAAGATAATTTCAGTGAAAATCAATTATAATGCGATATGAAGTTATGTTATCTAAGAGAATGATTTAAGTTTGTGAGTGTCTAGTTGCCATCACTTTAGTGCTTGAAATTAAATGTTGGTCTTTTAATCAAATGCTCTTAAGTTCCATTCCCAATGTTCGTAATGGATGCTTGCTAGTGGTTCGGAATTCACTTAAAACTGTAATTTCTTGATAAATTTGACTACTTGAATAAAAATAACTATAGGGTGACAAATATAAATCAGTGAGGACTTTTTGAAAAAGTTTTTAAATAATATTCGATTACATTAATAAAAACTGACCATTTTGAGGGTGATAAATGAAATTTATACATTAATTTTTGTTACAAGATTATTTTATTTAACTTACTTTATTAGAACACTTAAATTTTTTCGTATTATGAATAGTTATTATTAATAAAGCTAATTTTTTGAATAATAGAAATGCTCTTTATTACATCTAACTATAGAACTGAATTCGCATATATTTTAAAAACAGTATAAATAGTATAATATTCATTTCATTATTTTGTGACATTTTAAAGCTCCTTTTTATTAATTTTTTTCCAATAACTTGATTTTTCTCTTTTACCACCATTAAACTTCTAATCTGTAAAGAATAGAAATTTCTATCTCTAGTTAATATTAGTATTGAAGTATTTTATTATCTTAATTTTTTTTATCATAAATGAATATATATTTATTACAGAAAGCAAAAATATAAATAGAAGTACTTAAAAATAAATTTATTTGATTTAGTTTGAATATTATCAAGATAATAAGAGAAAAACAATATTTTGAGCACATATATATCTTTTATCATTAATATATTACTTACTGTACTGCATTAATATTAATCAAAAAGTTTCAATTTCCTTTTGTTGTTGCTTATGACACTTGGACAAGACAAGCTCGCTATGCCTTTGGAAGTGCGAATTAAGTCAATAGAGAGCGTCTTTCGTTTTTGGATCAGAGCACCACGAAGGTGAAAGTATGACTTTGCTCTTTTTTAAGGTGCCTCGTCATTTTGAACCACGTTCAGGTGACGAGGCCACACCTGAGTTGGCACCCTCCTCTCCACATCCACGCCACACCAGCGGAAGGACTTAGGACGTCACATATTAACATGGACACGTCCTCAACCCACGGAGTTCCAGCAACCCAGTGAAGGAGAGTACACCGTGGTCACCCTCCCAACCACTGCCCGTGGCAAATGATGCTTTACTTTGCTGTGCTTACGGGAAGGGGCTTGAAGCTACTGAGCCACTGGAGCTCATTTCCTTTTGTTATTACTGTTTTAAAGAATTTTATCCACTTTATTAGTATTTTATGCATCGATATAAAAGAATTTGCATATTGATGCATAACCTACTTATATAAAGGGAATAACTTTTGAAACATAATTTTATAATTTGAAGTCGTACTTAACTACCACTATATTTAAATACATAAAATAAATATAACGATCATAATTCTTCGATATACATTAATACTTCACACATGCGTCGAAGAATGCCTGTAGTAATTTCTTACTTATTTTCATTTATATACGTATATCTAAATTTTTATCGCTTCAACTCTTTTTTCACATTTTTTTTATCAAAATTGACTGAATGGTAAAAGGGAATTCAATTTTTAAAAAAATATTCCGGAAGCAATTGCTCAAATTGCATGCAAATATCGTATGATGAGCAGCAGCTTCCAAATAATTGCTGCAAGTGAAGTATTAGTTATCATCCATTTATTCCCTCCAGAGTCAATTCTTAATTTTTCCCTTCTAATGCTCATCTTTAAGCGTACTTCACCTTCAAAGGACATAACTGTCCCTTATAGTGCCAAAATCATTCCAGTGATCAATATATGTTGTTGTTACTTATCTCAGGTTGTCTAGCTAGGCTAGACAACCCTCATAAAACCAAAAATATCTAAAATGATCTAAAAATGCGATGGGTCCTG
Source organism: Latrodectus hesperus (assembly GCA_037975125.1). Classification (NCBI taxonomy): domain Eukaryota; kingdom Metazoa; phylum Arthropoda; class Arachnida; order Araneae; family Theridiidae; genus Latrodectus; species Latrodectus hesperus. Next base: position 87,248,234 of record CM075858.1, read on the forward strand.
AAGGACATCGTCTTTTTTAAAATTTAGGCAGGTTAAGATATGTTCAGGTGAGGCCATATTGACGGAACACCAAGGACAGTCTTGGAAATGTCCTTGGCCCCTGCTGAAAGGTGATTCCTCTCGTGTGTCTACGCAAATAGCGGGAAAAGGCAGTTTGATAAAATCTTGGCCTAAGATTAAAGGTCTCACCCGGTCTTTTGGTGATGAACCATGGATGGTTGGGAGGAATTTTCATAAGCTTATTGATTTCAGTTTTTGCCAGGGAAGAAATTTCACTAGATGTGAGCTTTCCTCCTGGGTTTACTCCCTCCTCTGACACCGATCTGGCCAAGAAATCCGCTCTTTCATTCCCCTCTACTCCCACGTGTGAAAGGATTCATTGGAAATGCACTGTGTGTTCGGGTGACAGTCTCTCAAGAAGATTTAGTATGTCCAGGCTAGTTTGATCTCCAACAGTGCTCCAATTTAAAAGATGCTGGATTGAAGCACGACTGTCAGTCAATATCCAGATATCCCTTAATTGATCCTCCACCTCTACTGCATACTGTAAACCTCTTCTAATGGCTATTAGCTCTGATCTAAACACAGAACTATTATCTGGGTTTCTTATTTTAAATTCTAGTTCTCCGGAGACTGTGTTTATGTACACCCCACTGCCCGATACTCCCCCACACCTTTATTACCACCTGTATATATTTTCAAAGAAATATATGTAGAGGGAATATAGGAACATCAGTGTATGAACCACTGTATCCCCAAATGTGGGCGGATTTCCACAATTCAGAAGCCAAGGCCATAATTTTTTTACTTATAAAGTAAAATATTTATTTTTCTCTTTTCCCAATTCTCATAAGAAATTGCCGCAAAACTAAAAAAGTCATTGACTGCTTAAAATAATTTTTTGGTGAATAGAAATGCAGCTGTAACAAAATAAAACCCGTTTAAGCTTAAATTACTAGGAAAAATAAGGTAATTAAATATGTTATAATTCAAAATAAAAAATGAATTTGAGAAAATTAAAAGCATCAAATTTAATAACTAAGAGGTGAAGTTTTAAAAGTCATTAAACTAACAAGTCATAAATTAAAAATGATTAATCATTTCTCTAATCAAGTGATTCAATTTAATCAAATGATGTTTACACTGTGATACTTTACTAAAATTGTCTGCTAAGAAAAAGTAATAAACCAGATTGAATAACGTCACTCAAAAATTTACACAAAGTAATGAATCTGTAATTTAAAGCGTAGCAGAAAAAGAGAAAACTTTATGTGCAATACTTAATGACGTCAAAAACCAGAAAAAAGGTTAAAAAAAATGAAAAAAAATCGTAATTCCGAATGGGCTTATTTTTTTTCACTGCTTCAGTCCAAAAATTCAATTGTTCACCTTTTATTAAAAAAATGTGAGTTGAAAATGTCACGTCTACATTTAATTTACCGGAGTCCATGACTTGGCGAATTGATGGAAGATAAGAGACTGGACACATAAAAAGTTTTTATGGGCTTTTGATGTAGTAAAAGAAGTGTACTTGAACTGAATCCAAAAAAACATTAGATTTTATATGTCGACGAGGATAAGGTCCTCCACATGTTACTAATGTTAATCCTATAATAATCGATATATCGCGCAAACAGGTCAATATGTGAGAAAAATAATTCCACTCGATAGCCCAGACATTTTCTTTTGGTATTAAGACCAAAATATTCAAACCAAGCAACATGAAATAAGTTTCATTATGATGGTCTTTATGGACGTAGATTAATGATTGGATGATATATTCGGTTGTCTATAAGAACCGAAAGAATCGCAAAAAGAGAATTACTAGACTTCGAGATTGAATACAAACTAATAAGAGTCAAAAATCTTGTTTACCGACAAATTCCGTTTCACTGTGAGGAGAGACACCTGGTGGAGCGAAAAGTAACATCCGAGGTGATTTCATATACTTTCGGTAACTATCACACAGACTATATATATATATATATATATATATATATATATATATATATATATATATATATATATATATATATATATATATAAGTGTTAAATATATTTATAAAATAAATTGGATCTAAGAACACATAAAATGTACCTAGTGGACAAAATGAAACTATTAATTGTTGCAAAATTATGAAAGCTTTATTAACAAACTAAAGTAAAATATACAAAAACTGTAAACGAATAAAAAGTGGTTTAAGTATGTCAAACTTTTACTATTATATATTCCTAGTATGGTGGATGTTCCTGTTTTCTTGAAATGAGATCCCAATAAATATCGTAAAATACAAATAAAATTATAAGTATTACCCCAATTAAAAGAAAATACACACATGGTTAAGATTTAAGATCATAGCTAATTTTACAAAAAGAAAACAAATCCTCAATAACCCAATTAATATGTTGAATATATTTTACATTCAACTCCATACATCCGTAAGCCCACCTTTAAATTGATATGTATGGGCGGTATACAGGAACATGTCGCCAAAACAGTGCAGTTATAGCAATATGACTTATATACGGCGGGATTATTATATGAAATAGCGTTTTTATAATTTGTCACGTATTATTATGAACATCCTTCAATATTTTATCAAACTGTGAATTTTTTGTGATTTGGAAGCATAAAAACTATCGCCCTGGAGCATTTTTCATGTTTTTCCAACATTTCAAAAACTAAAATACCCATTCAAAATTTTTTGAGCATTTCTTAGCTTTTTGTTCCCCTTTGCATTTTACGCCCATGCGTAACATTTGCCTTTTCACTTGCGCCCTGAATATTTTTTAAGCACAGTAAATTTGAATTCACAAATTATAAAATTTCAAATAAATAAAAATAGACTGACTAGTATAGGCAATTGTAAATAATTAATGGATAGAAAAACTATTAAATTATTTGTATGCAATAATTAATTAATCAAATGTATCGCCATCCTCAATAATTAAAAATAAAGTAATTATTAATGTTAATCAATTAATTTATATGATTAATATAATCTTATCTAAAATAGCGATTTTCACATTGAAGGATTCACTGCATAATGGCTCTTGATTGGGAGTATTGCTTTTAAAAAGCTTCATATATTACATTAGATTTTATTTATATCGAAGTCCATTTATCGAGTATTTCACTGTATAATAAAATTTTCAATTGTAAAGCTCTGAATTAAATCTGTAACAATTATTTAAAACATTTATTATATAATAATGGAACTACCTGTAAAGAACAAATATTTTCAGATACTTCTTTTTTGTGTGCTTGTGTGTGAAAAAAAGTTAATATCTGCAAAGTTAATCATTCTGTGAATGATATATATCAAAACCACATTTCTGAAGAATTGACTCGTTCGAGGACAATTAGAACATACTAATAATTGAGAAAATTCCTTTTTTTTATTTTCCTATGCAGTAGAAAATACTAATAATTAAGAAAATTCCATTTTTTTATTTTCTTATGCAGTTTTCAAATGATTTAAACTTTTATGAGAATTAAACATGGGTCACATAACATAATTTTTAAGTGTAACAAATATGGGTTCAAACTTGTTTTATGCATTCTCTAATTTAAAAATTTCTTTTCTTCATTTGAGCATTTCATTTCTATTGTGCGAATAATTTTACATCATTTTTAAAAGAAAGTTATAAAATTAAAAACATTTAACTTATCACTGAAGCTAAAATTTCCGCTATATATAACCCTCTAAAATTCCTGCAAATATTTGCCAAAATCTCCCAATTTATATGCAACAAAATGTTTCCTGTAAATTATTTTTAATAGGAATGACTATGAAAAGTTTCAGCTGTATCTATGAGTATTATTTCAAAACAAATTTGCTTTCATTTAACGATCTAATGAATATTTATTTCCTCGATAATGTAGCGAAAGTAATTCGCTTATCGATTGTATAACCAAAGAAAAGAATTAATGTGAAATTTAAAATAAGTAAGTTACAGAGAGAAAGTCTACAAATTTAACAATCTTCAAAATTCTTAAGAGTGTAAAACGAAATTAAGGAAACACACTTTTTACTTCCTTTCTACTATTTTATTTTGAGGAAATAAACAATTTTTTTCCTCTTTAAATACAATCCTTTCAAAATGTTTTTCTTTTCTTTGGAACGTGTGAAAAATAAGTAAAACTGTTTTTCCTTGTTTTTCTTTTAGGGTTGAATGCAACCGTATTAGATCTTGGCAAAATGATGTCCCTCAAGACGAACAGAAATCCGCTGGATTTTGTTAATTATGGGAACTGGTGCGGCCTAGGAGGGAGTGGTGTTCCATTGGATGCTATTGACAGGTATTCTGTTATGCAATTGTGTAACGGTAACAGGTATTATATAACTGTCACAGGTATTATATGATTGTAACAATTATTATATAATTGTAACAGGTATTGAGTTACAGTTTAGATTTTATTACTCATGCAATAATGGCGCTTAAAATAACATTTAGCATAACGTTAAAAAAAGATAATCTTTCTAAAACATAGATACTGAAGCTATGCCAAGTGTGTTATTTTGGGCTCATGCGATTATGTTGCAACTCTTAGGATTATCAAAAAATTACTTCAACATAGAATTCCTTAAAATTACTTTTACCATAGCATTAAAAAAAGTAATGATTCTAAAATAGGGATTCTAAAACTATGCCAAATGTGCTATTTAGAACCTATGTGAATATGTTATTGAAACTTAAGATTTTCCATTAAACAATATTACAAATAATTTGCCGACCAACTTGTCTAGTGGTCAGTGTGCCTGACTACGGATAAGGAGGTCCTGGGTTCGAATCCCGGTTCGGGCATGAATGTACTTTCTCTCTCTATCTATCCTGTCTTTGTCCTTTCCTTGTATGAATGAGATGTGAATGGTTGCCTACCCTATAAACGGGTCCCTATGGCATGTGTGTAGGGCAAAGTCGTACTTTCACCTTCATGGTGCTCTGATTAAAACGAAAGACGCTCCCAATCGACTTAATTCGCATAGCATAGCAAGCTTGGCTTGTTCAAGTGTCATTAGTAGTAAACAACAACAAATATTATTTTTTTTTTTTGAATAAAAAATATAATTTTTGAATCTTAAGTGAGAAAATAATCAATTCACAAATTGTTTTCTTTTCTAAAGCAATCTGCTATAAAATATAATTTTTATACATTTTACCATATACAAGCACTTACATGTGTTTTATTATATGTAAACACATATTACTATGTATAATTATATGTGTTTCACTAGATTTATAAAAAAAAGTAATAATATGTTTATATACATTCATTCCAACTTGTTCCAAATACTTACTTATGAGTCTATAAACAATATATATGTATATATATATATATATATATATATATATATATATATATATATATATATATATATACACCACTACGTTGTAGAAATTATTAAATTATAGTATATAGCTATTAACAAAAAAAATATATCTCATAAAAATATCAATATCATTAAGTCTGTATTTTAAGAGATAATAAAACCTAAATTTAAGTAATATATGAATATGATTTAAAGTAATATTGAATAACATAAATTATTATTAGAAATGATATCTTAAAGTGATAATTTTGATGTTTTCGGTGATAAAAAATTTATTCGATGTTATACAATTCCTTGCTTGTAGCCAAATCCTGTCGTTATGAAACTCAGGGCTGAAATGATTATGTATATAAACTAAATCTTTGTCTGAGTATTTAGAAAATATGAAATGTACAATTGCCATTTGTCCTTAATATTCGACAGATAGCGTTACATGAATGACAACAATACATGTTTTTTTTTAAATAAAAAAATGAAAATATTTATTGAACTGTTGAAAGTTACGATGACAAATTGGAAATAATTAGAGCATGTATTTAATAAAATTTAACGGTATAAAAAAGGGGAAAAATTTGTCAACTAATCCCAACAGTTGCTGTTGCGTGGCTCACACAAATGTGAAACTATTCTGATCAGATCCGCACAATTTGGAACACGCTTTTGTAACATAATTACCGAATTAATCACTTTAATTTTAATAAATTAAAATAAAAACATTATACGAATAAACATAACTATGACTCATTAATGTTTCTTTGTTTTTTTAGTTAAGTACTATATGCAAATTAAACATTTTTTTCGACAATCAGAATCAAGAAAACATGAATCAATTTTAACAGAAACATGTTGAGTCTTTGTTAACATACTTTGTACAGACCGGTTCTTTCAAGAACAATATTAACATTTCAGTACAACGCGATGTTTAAAAAGAAATGACGCTGCATTTTATCTACCAATGAATTTGCAGCTTTTAATTATTTCTTCCTTGTATTCTATTTCTCGTCCTTATTTGCGGCCTAATGCAAAATAACATAATAAAAAAAATCTTTTTTATTTTTATTTTAGCAATGTATAAAAATTATAAAACGCTTGTTATAGTTTTTATTATCATCATCATTCATGGCGCGCCAGCCCAGGATGGGCCTAGGCCTTCTGAACAAGTTTCTTCCAGCCACCTCTACTGGCAGCCAAACTCCTCCAATTTTTTGTTCCAAGGACCCTACAGTCTTCTTCGACTGCATCCACCCATCTCAGCTTTGGTCTTCCTCTTCTTCTTACGCTGATGGGTTTTGCAAAAAAATTTCCCTTAGTGTTATATTGTTCTTCATTCTAATAACATGTCCAACTCAATTGAGACGGCTTACTTTAATGTGATGTACAACGTCTGGCAGTTTTTATTATAATCATTATAAATAGCATACTTTTTATTATTAATACTTTGCTATTTATAACACCGCGTTGTATACTGCTTAAGGCTGATGTAAGGCATTTTAACATCCGCCACGTCATTTCCTTCCGCTGGGATTTTTATAAATAGTGAGCCGTATTCATGTATCACAAAGGAGGTAACCTGGAAAACTCCCAAGCACCCACCCCAACAGATGTGTATGCAAAAGGCTAAATCGCAATATACGTCGACTATTGTTTAACAGTGGTTGGGACTGAACCCAGGACTTTTCAATGTGAAGAGCGGTGTCCTAACACTCAGCCCAGGTGAATATTATTATGTATACTTATATAAAAAAATTAATTTAAAATATAAAATAATTAAAAAAAGCTTAAAATTATATTTATAAAAAATTTATATAAATCAAAATTTTAATTTGTTTGTCCTCCGAAATTTTGTCATCGGATAAATTACGAACGTATGTACGGAATAGAAGGAAACATGCGTCTCTCTCAGGATATTCTTAATCAAGTGAAACTTATACTAACCACACACTTCGAAATAAGTGTTATCTGATATTTGACTTATATCAGATGAAATTTATATCGAAGAGTCTGGCTGACTTAAGTAATGTATATGTTTCCTTTTTTGGAATTTTAATGACAACATTTAAGGCGCAATCAACGCTGATTTGAACTCAGTGTAAAGCTGCTTTTGTCACGATGCACATCGTTCCGGAACTCTACTCGCTTCAAGAACGAAAGGGTGGGGTTCTCACACCTTTTAAAATTGAAATATATATGTATTACCGCTAAGAATGGAAAAAAAATATGTGCGATCTCGATTTCAAAAGTATTTTTACACACATTCCTTGTTTTTTAAAAAATTATTATATTTATTTTTTTCTCGGATTATTACAAAAGTATAGTCTTTGCTCATTGCAGTAACCCCACTTACGGTTTTTCCAATACACCATCGATTGGAAATTTATATATATATATATATATATATATATATATATATATATATATATATATATATATATATATATATATATATATATATATATATATATATATATATATATATATATATATATATACTTCCATTCCTTAATTTTTATGAAATGCTATATAGTTTTGTAAAGTGATAGTTGTAGATATCAAGTTTAATTTCATGCAAAACTCATTTCTTGAAATTAGAGTAAAGTCATTTTTAATCTTTAAATAAAAACTCACATTAATTAATGTTACATCTTTTATCAATGTATTTTATTTATTTTGATCTTTCCAGAAAATTTATTTTCAATGCACAAAAATTAATCTATTTTATTGGACTTTGTAATAAATAATTTAAAAGAATTGTTGTAATAAATAATTTTAACGGGTTAAAAATCATTCTGCTTTTTGTTCGAATTGACTTACATAATTTTAGGAGATATTGTTTCATAGTCTTTGTTAAATAAATAAAGCTCCAGTGGCTCAGTAGCTCAACTCCGCTACCCGTTGATATCAGCAAAATGAAGCATCATTTGCCGCGGGCAGTAATTGGGAGGGTGACCACGAACCCTCCCTCACTGGGTTGCTAAGCTCCTTGGGTTGGGGACGTGTCTCTAGGAGGTGTGGGACAAGTCCGCGTTAATATGTGACGTCCAAAGTCCTTCCGTTGATGTGGAGAAGTGGGTGCCAGCTCAGGGGTGTGACCTCGTCATCTGACTGTGATACAAAATTACGATGCGCTTGGGGATAGGCAAATATTTAAAACACGTTAACAGTCCCGGGGTCGCCTGCACCACTATATTATGCATGTAGAACAAGTATGGCCTATAGGCTTGAATATCTTCTGACGTTTTGAATAAAGTTCATGGCCTATGTAAAAAGCTTTCAAAAGACATAAATATCATAGATGTTTTTAAAACTAATAAATGGATAAGTAAATCAATAAAAGTTTTATAATCGATTTCAAATGGTTAAGCTGTCTACTATGCAACATTTAAATCTTAACAATTCTTGATTTCTAAATTTCCCTTATATAAATGAAAAAAAACGAGAGCTAATCATTGGTTTCCTACCAGTATTGTTTTCAATTGTTATCATTCTTTTTCTTTATGCTAAAAGTATACTTAATGATGCAGAGTATAAAGGAATATCTTTTAAAGGTATAATTATTGGAAAAGCATTAGGATTACCTTTTTTTTCCCTCTTTTGCAACTTTGCGATTGGCATTTTCCCCTTTCCCTGTTAGCGAGACTGATTGCTTCTTCCCCGGCACATATAAGAAAAGGGATTTTAAGAGGTGTTATCGTGTAATTCCATATAATGATTTCCAATATAAATTAAAAAAATATTTTTAATAGTTTTTGAATTATTATTCCTGCTGATGAAACCTAAAAATATACTAAATGTTATGTAAATAATTCAGATCTATCTCATTAGCAAAATGTTTCAGTTGTTTTCAACAAAGTATATGAAAAATGTATGAATATTTGAGAAAAAACACTTGTAAGAGTTTCATCTTTAATTTTCTAGAATCTTGATAAATAAAACATAAATGCGAAAAGTAGTCGTTTTATGAAAAGTTTTTTTAATTAATTTTATAAGTTGTTTATGAATAATCAATAGTTAAAAAATGTTGTTAATATTTCATTTAACGTAATAAATATTTAACACAAAAAAGAAAATTATATACTATACCGTTTATTTTTGGATATGTCTGAACGTCTTGTCTACATATTTATGTATGTTTTTTCTAAGAACTGATTTACTTGTTAAAAATTATTATTAACTAACAATATCACACATTTTATTATAAACTGTTCTTATAGCCGGTCTCTGAGCAGATGGCTAAACGGTTAACATTATAGTTTTCGGTTAAGCAGGTTGTGGGTTCGAATCCTTCTTCGAGTATGGAAGCGGGCTCTGGAAGAAAGTTCAAAAAGCACGCTCATTTTATTGGGAATTAGAGTCATTCCTCAAAGGAATCTGAACTTGAATGATTTGTATACCGGCAAACTCAGAGAAAACTGCTGGTTATACCTAAATTTATATAAGTTTAGAACCATATTCACACCTGATAGTGAGATTTTAGTAAACACTTCTATCTCTCACTTGTAATACTCCCCATCAATTTTCGTAACATATAATAAATACCTCTAGAAATGATAAAGTAGAATCGGACAAACGATAACGCATCAATTTATTAATTAATTGACACTTACCATCATTAAAAAATGCATAATTTTAAACAACTTTCAAATGAAGTCAGCTTAACTTAAGGCCGCATTTCCCATACCTAACAAAACTGAAACAGATTCTTCCATCCACAAACAGGGTTTCCAATGCTCCAAGTTGTACAGAACACAATAAAGGATTGGGTAATCCCCATCATCAAATGTAACCCGTTCAGTAAATGGGATATTTCAATCGAAATAAAAATCTTCTTCGAGTGGAATGCAGCTAATTTGATGTTCTATCCAACTAAAATCCGTATTAATACAACCTTTACAAATTAATTTGTTTTGTACAGAGGTGACTTACTTCTGAAACGGAGTGGAATTTCCATAGTTAACCGTGGTTAAATATTTTAAATGATCATTATATTAGGTTGGGAAATAAGTTCGTATCGTGTTTTTACAAAAGACTTTTATTTAAACAAAACTTAACAATTATATCAATAAGTTAATCAACTATATATTCGCCGTTGCTGTTTACAACCTCTTCCCACCTCTCGACCCATTTGTTGATGCCGTTCCGCCAAATATCGCCTGGTCTGGTGTCAAAGCAGTTGTTGAGCCAGTTTTCAAGGACCTCTTTGTTATTGAAGGTAACGCCCTTCATATGGTTTGACAAGGAGCGGAAAAGATGGTAATATGTTGGTGCAATTTCCGGAGAATACGGCGGATGCTGAAGGACCTCCCATTCGAGCTCTTGGAGTGCGGCTTTGACGACTTGTGTAACATGGGACCTGGCGTTGTCGTGAAGGAGTATGGTTTGACCATGTCGATCAGGTCTTTTCAGTCGAATAGCCTCATTCACGCGGTGTAGCTGGGCAATGTAGAGCTCCTTGTTGACTGTGGCATTCTTTTCGAGCATTTCCCAGTGCACCAAGAGGTCCTTAAAAACTGGATCAACAACATCTTTGACACCAGACCAGGCGATTTTTGATGGAATGGCATCACAACAAATGGGTCGAGAGGTGGGAAGAGGCTGTAAACAGCAACGGCGAATATATAGTTGATTAACTTGTTGATATAATTATTGCTTTTTGTTTAAATAAAAGTCTTTGGTAAAAACGCAACGAACTTATTCCCCCATCTAATACCTCCGATTGTTTTGAAGTGGAATCGTAAATCGTATCCAAAAATTCTTTATGCAGAACTAGTGTAACTTAACTCCACAAATGTAAACTTGTAATTAGTGTTCATCTTTCTAATTCATTAAAACTAAACTCAGTGGCACCATTGTACCCATGTGGGCCAAAGCCTACAGTGCCCATCTCTGTTTTCCTGACCGACAGTTCCTGGGGTGCGAAGCATATATCCCGATTAGGTTGTCAGCCTAATGCGAATTCCCCAGTGTTTAGTTCCCAAGCATGCTTGGAACTCAAGTTTTATCGACTGAATGAAAGACTGAACGGCTGAGTCGACCTTGTCTACCCCGAGGATCGAATCTTGAACTTGTTACTTGGAAGAGCGAAGCTCTACGTAACATATTGGGAAACGTCAATTATCTATAGCAGTTTTTTGGGCAATATAGTTTACTAGAAAAACTGAATCACCAGCATTAATTATTGTTTGGGAGGAGTAAAATATATTTTTACTAAACAATAATTAATGTACTCTTTCTAAATAATAGGGTAGGCGTGCAAAAATAACAAAACATTTTCTCCAAGTTAAATTTGAATAGAACTTTCTCGAAAAGGAAGATACAAATGTATATTTCAATAAAAACGTAAATTTTAAGCAGCACAATCTTATCTACCCCATACTTATAGGAAAGTCTTCATTAAAATGTATTGATTATTGATAATGTCAGCCTAGCGGTTACTTATGGCTATATATGTTGATACATAATGAACAGATACACAAACAAAGCCATATTAATGAACCATCCCTAATTTGTCGCTCAACGGGCAATTTTTTTCTTTTTGCACACAAAAGCTGATTAGACCAGAACCTTCGGCTTAAAGTGGATTCTGCACCACTTCAAACATCCAAGCTGAAGGTAGGATTCGAGCCCACGAACTGTTGAACCAAAGGCAAGAGTGCTAACCATTCGGCAGCCAGCTCGACGAACCATCTCTGAATGCAACGATTCCGATAGTTTTATTCAAGCTGTACTTGTAATTAATAATGGTACATAAAGAAATGAACCCATGAATTAGTCATGGTGTTTTTGACAGTCATGGTACAGAAATGATGAATGTATCTCCAACAGATGCTGTAAGATGCATGACCTGTGCTACGAGAAGATATCGAATTACGAGTGCTACGATGAAAAACCGCACCTAGCCTCTTACAAGTGGAAGTACGGGAATGGGAAAATATACTGCAGTAAGTTCCTTTGCCTCTTGCTTTGTTAAATAAAATATAATGTAGAAGTAACAGTTATTTATTTGCAACACTCAAGAAGCCAACAAATGAAATATAAATGGGAAATTATTTGAATTGTTGCTCACTTTACGTGCATTAGTAAGCCTTGAAAATAATATAAATATGTATTAGCAACGTTACAAGTTATTTTACTTAACATAATGAATTAACCTTTTATAGTGCCAGATATTCATTTTCTTACAACTCGTTTGATTTAAAAAATGATTAAATTCGTGTTCGATTGAACGTCCATAGTTGCCAACTCTACTGATTTTATCGGGAAACTCCTGATCTTTCATCATTTTTCCTGATAATGTATGAAAAATCAATTGATTTTTGGCAATTTCAGTGAAAAGCTTAAAAACAGCTGAAATTTTGCAGGGAGAAAAGTCTATTGAATTGTTTTAGTACCTTAAATAATCAACAGATGGCGCTCTCATATAATCATTATAATGTTAGGGTATTATAATATCACTAAAATGTGTTCCTCTGAGTTTCGCGAACCCCATCTGTCCACCGTGGTAGGGTGACGCTTTAACCATTTGGGTGCCAAAAACTTCTACGAGTTGGCAGTCATATAGTTAACATTCAGAACAGACACCAGGTATTACTAGTTAGGTGGTACATTACTAGTTAGTAATTTAATTAGGAAAATATTTGTCACTGAATTAAATTTATTTATAATGTATTTTATATATGTTTTTAAGTAATTTTATAAGTTTAATATTTATAAATTGCTCTAGAGTTGTAAACGTTGCCCTACAAAATAAATATTGGGTCATAAACATTGATGTTTATTTTTTTTAGGTGTATTATATTCTTTTATTTTTCATAATTCCTTTATGAGGTTAATGAATACTTTATTCAAATATTAAGATTAACACAAAATATATATTTAGCATAAATCATTCTCAAAATGTATAATCTAAAGAGTAAAATTGTCTTCTTGGGAGACTACCATTTCAAACATTCAAGCAAAAATGTCGTTAGTAAGTGTCTCCAGTGATTTTTTCCCTCAAAATCAGTAGAATCTACTGATTTCCTCTCCTCCCAAAGTTGGCAGGTAGGAAAGTCGATGTCGTATACAACTCCGCTATTAGAAAAATAAAGCTGTACGATTGTTGAGGCATTAAAATATATCACAAGCAAATACTATAAAGTATTACTGAAAATAGTTCTCGATAAGTTTCTTTGGTATAGTTTTTAATTTCAGGCATCTAATTTATCTATTAGCGAAATTTACATTTTCAACAGTACTTTATAATATCTATTTCAAATTTTGATTGCTCGACAATTATTAAGCTTTATTCCTTTAAGTACATCGGTGCTGACTGCATTGTAATACATATTAGCAAAGTTCATTGATAATAATTAATTGCATTTCAAACATGCCACTGATGCAGATTCATGCAAGATATATGAAATCTGTAAATGGCGCCTATAAATGTCCTTCCGCTATTAGTGAGCTATATGAGTAAATATATAATGAGCTCCAGTGGCTCAGTAGCGTCACGCCGCTTCCCGTGAGCTCAGCAAAGTGAAGCATCATTTGCCACGGGCAGTGGTTGGGAGGGTGACCACGTTGTACTCTCCTTCACTGGGTTGCTGGAACTCCGTGGGTTGGAACGTGTCCACGTTAATCTGTGACGTCCAAAGTCCTTCCGCTGGTGTGGCGTGGATGTGGAGAGGAGGGTGCCAGCTCAGGTGTGGCCTCGTCACCTGACCGTGGTTCAAAATTACGAGGCACCTTAATAGAGCAAAGTCGTACTTTCACCTTCGTGGTGCTCTGATCCAAAACGAAAGACAGTCTTTATTGACTTAAATTCGCATAGCCAACGGCCTAGTGAGCTTGGCTTGTCCAAGTGTCATAAGCAACAACAACATAAATTTAGCACTGCCATGTTGTATAAATAGAATACAATTATTTGGAAGTGTTAACTACAGTAGAAGCTCGTTTTTACGAACTGGTGGCTAGGCCCTGCACTGACAATATAGAACAATAATTTTGATTCCCAATTATAAGCTAAAATTTTGAAAAATCTCTTTTTTACGAATTTTTATCTCTTACAAATAGCTTTCTTCTATTTTTTTTAAATCTGATTTTTTTTTTTAATTTTTCATTTGATTATTTTTTATACAAAGCTGAGAACTCAGACACTGCGGGAACAACAGTAAAGACACATGAATATCAGATGTTTGAAGGGGCCGTGGTAGCCTAGTCCTTCCGTTTGAAAGGGCGGGGTTTGGATTCCCAATGTCGCCAAAGACCCACCGAGTATATCCTATAAGGTGCTCGTTATAAATCTGTGGAATCCAAACTCCTGTGATCAGTCGTTGAGCAGTTACCATGGGTGTAACGGTCTGGAGAAAATTTCCTCTCCCTCCAGTTCAAAGTTAAAATTGAGGGTGTAGATCCTCTAGTGGTGCCATCTGTCGGAGGAGTTTAGAGCAAAGTTTTACTTTCACCATCGTGATGCTCTGGTTAAACGAAAAACGCACCATACTGATTTAAATTCGTATGGCCAACGGCACCGTGAGCTTGGCTGGTCCAAGTGTCATAAGTAACGATAAATGGGGAAAAAACTGTAGTGCCGAATTCAACTTCTTTACTCACCACGTAAGAACACAGAAATAGGGAAAAAAAATTTTTTCCCTGTACATAGAAAAGGAGAATAACTCAAAAAAGTTTGAGCTTTCTTGTTCTACAGTTGGTTTCATTTCTTTAGAACAACTTAACTTATGAAGTTTCGCTTGTCGAGAGAGAATGAGACAGTTCCGTAATGCATTTGTCGCAGTTGAAGAAACGAATGTGTTTATCAATTGAAGTAAGAATGAAAATTCTGAAAGTAGACGAAAAAGTATTAAATAACACAAAAACTGCGTCTTGAAAATTTTAAAAATTCGAAAAAATTTCTCGGAAAAAACAACAGTACCAGCAAAAACGTTCCCGTTCGAAAATATTGAAAAAGAGGCAATACATCTGAAGTTGGAAAAAAGTTTGCTTGCTCGGCTAAGAAAAACGATAGCACTGAACATTCCTGCTGATAATAATGCCATTAAAGAGAAATCCATCTGCTTTGCTATGAAACTCATGTTGTAGATTTCAAACTATATCAGAAGGTTATCTTCAAAAATTTAAAACCAAACATCTGCTTTAGAAAATTGTGTGGTGAAGTGGAATCAATAAAATGAAAGTGATTCTTTTAAGTATGAATCTTATTTTGTATATTTCTTATATTGCATTTTAAATAATTCTAATATAGTATTTTATTTATAAAGAAAATGTAATTTGGTAAAAAATAATAATAATGAAAACATAGGAAAAAATGCATTATTTTATTTTACGAAATTTCTTTTTTATAAACTGTTTTACTAGTCCCCAAAAATTCGTAAAAACGTGAGCGTCTACACTGTATTAACATTAATAAATTTAGTAGCATTCTGCCAATAAAAGACTTGATAAAATACTGTTAAATAATTTGTTTTATACAAATTATTAATGAGCACAAATTAGTATTGAAAATAATCCACTTGATATTGAGGTATAATGAATAACATTTACATTATAAAAACTCTTTATAGTGTTAGATTGTTAGTTTAGTGATGATCACAACCTAAGGTAATTGTAAAATAAAACGATCCATTACCACTTTAACTCATTTTAGGTAAAGGAGATTATGGGTGTGGTCCAGCAACTTGTCGATGTGATGCCCGAGTTGCAAGTTGTGCAGCCATTTATTTGAATTCTTATAATCCTTCTTTAAGAGGCACAAGACCGCCATTTTACAATGCTGTTAACAGTGTTTTGAGAAATTTCAGCCGAAACAGGAGAAATGGAAGAGCTCATTTTACGATACAATTTGGATGAATGAGAAGTTGAAAAACAAGTTACCAGGAATAAATGAAGGATATCATCATTTCCAATGATAACTTGTTGCTCATATGTTGCCAAACTGTATATTTTTACCTGTCCTTGTACATTATTCAAATAAACTGTAAATATTTAAATATAGTCATTAGATGTTCATAATAATGTTTACATGAACATTAAGGTTATAGGAATTCTGAAAAAGCACATGAAAACACAAAATCATATTAAAATTAATTTGGTAATAATATTTCACTACTAGCTTTTGACAACAATACACATTAGAAGTTGAAATATTTTGTCACATTAATGACTTTGAAAAATAATAAATTTAAAACATTTTACAGGCATTAATAGGGTAAATATTAGAGCACTTAACATAACATAAAATCATTTTTTTTAATTCTTAAAATTTAAAACAAAATGTTTCTAAAGATTGTGGGGAAGCTGAAATACTTACATTAAATACTGACTTTAATGTCTTTCTAAATTTAGACTAATATAAAACATTTACAAAAATTAAAATGTGGAATTTTGAAATAAAAATTTGCAGTTTATTTTGAAACATTCCATTAATCAGAATTCTGAACCAAATTTAAACATTTAATTTACTACCGTACAAACATTAGAGAAACTTATATTCATGTTAAAAATTAATATGGGTTTCTCTTTTTACTCCTCTGTTACTAAAACACCACTTGACAAATGATAAATGGAACAGTATTACATTTTGCTATATCTAATGATAATCATCCTTCAACTCTTTATTTGCCAACGATATTTATAATTATGTACTGCTTAACAAAAAACTATTTTAAATTATATTCGATAAATTTTTCTGTCAGTTGAAAATGCAGGAAACTTTATCCATATGAAATAGAGGTGCATATTTTAAACGCCATTACATTTCAATACTATTCATTAGTACTTTCATTATTTGCAATACTGTTCTTACCATGGCCCAGATGTGAAATCATACTCATTGCTATACCCACATTCGATTTCAGAAGATTTTTGGTAACGAGAGGAGTGTTGTATTTTTGCATATACATTTATCAGGATGCTTAAGAATATTTCAGCGACACATGAATAGGATACTCTATAAAAATCTTCTAAAAGCAACATTTTTGAAAGCTTTTGTAATTGGGTTATGTACTCTGCACTATCAAAATTACAACTGATATTTGATACACTTTAATATTTCTTTCTAAACGAAATTTAGTAGTAAAGTGATGAATGAATGAAACTTGGTTTATATTTGATAATCTACAATTCTATTATGAAAAACGAGACAAACAGCACTTCACAATCTAACAAAATACGCTCAAAAAAGTTTATAATTTAACTGAAATCAGCAAAAAGAAGTATAAATTGAAATTAAATAGTTTTTGTACCTCTGATACATAGATGCTCATTTAGTATTTTAAATATATGCAATTAACTATATTTTCAAATGTTAATTTGTTTCATTCATCTTATCAAAAGTACTGAGTTCCTTTAAAGTTTGAATATGTATTTAAGTCAACAAGGACATCCCAAATATACAATGCAAGATTTAGGGTTCTTAGTTACCATATCCATTAAACAATGCCTCTAAAAAAGGCATACCATTCCTCAAATCTAATATTTTCAATAGTATGTCAAACACTGTTATAAATTTTATCTTGTTTATTTGTATTTTAAACTTCATTTTTTTGCATTTTGCACAAATGGTGAAACAAACTGAAAAATTAAATAAAAAACCAATAGTGAAAAATATTATCAATTATCAAGCACATAAGAATTTAATGTCTTCTGTTTGAGGAAATTGAAATTTTATTTTCTATAATTGCGAAAGAAAATCTGTAATGCTACTTATTTTCTTCAAAAGCCAACTCTCTTAAATTTTGTCTTCTTATTATTATTCCAAAATTTTAAAAGTTAAATAAACTGTAAACCATGATATTAAATGCAATCTCAAATAAATTGCAGTGCACAGTTAAAATTATTTCATTATTCACTGCAGAAATCTATACTTAATGTTTTTTGCATTATACATTTCTTAACAATTTTGACTAATTACAATTAATAATTAGCTTTACTTTCATTGTTTAAAATTCTAAGTAGGATGATATGCAAAATTCATAAATAAAAAGAATGTTTACAAAATAGCAACTAAAAATTTTAGTAAAGTTTTTGTAACGATTAATGATTTCTATAAATAATAATGAAATTGCATACAAATTTATAATAACTGCACATATTTTACCTATTTTTCTCTTTGAATAAATTAATAATTTAGACTGACTTTTTCTAATTTACATTTACCAAAAAAATTGTTTAAAATATAAGAATATTTTAAAAGTCATTCTGCATACCATATTCACTTATGAAATTTTAAATGACCAATATTTTAAACAGTAAAATTTGTGTTTAGCATTAATTGTTCTTAAAAAAATATATTCTGAATATTTTTTAATTTTTATTATAGAATTATAGAAAACATTAAGTACAATAAAAAATACCTAAAAAATACTATAAGAATATCTTTTTTATAATTAACAAACAATACTTTTTTATACATAATAAATTTCTTTATTATGAAACACAATTTCAAAACATATGACTTTGCATCAAAATGATTTACAAATACAAACAAACAGAACAATTATATTACAATCCATAATGTAATCTAATAAGTTTTATAATTGTAACCTTTTTAGAGGGAAATTTTTTTCCCAAATTTGAAATTATTTATGAAAATAAAGTTTTCTCAATCAAATTAAACTACATTTTCAATGATTTTAACTCTTTTAAAAAGTATCTGCATTTTTCTTTTAGAATGTTTATTGCATCTGTAACAAGTTTCTCCGGTGGTAATGCCCCAGCTGACTCCACTGTAACTGCAAAAATAAGTTTAATCTTATAAAAATAATCATTAAAAACATTAAAAGTAATCACAATATGTATCCTTTATCCTTATTGCATTCAATAATTGAATTTTAATATTAATTTAGGTATTAAAAGTTTAAATTTTTAATAAATAGTCATACAATATTTAAAGGTGATCAGACTATAGAATAAGATGACTGATTAATATTTAAACAGAACATTTAATTTAAACTTATTTTTAATGAATAATTTTTGCTATAATAAATGAACACTAGAGGAAAAAATATTCTTGTAACTGAATTTTAAATTAATCAAACATTTTTCCATCCCAAATAAATTTATTTTGACAGGCTATTGACTGATATCTATTAAGGTTTTATTATATTGGCGATGAATTATTTCAGTGTTTGCAAAGGATAATCAATGTGCAAAATGGCATCTGAATAAAGTAAAATCCCTTACGTTGACAAACCATGAAAAAATGAATTTTTTTAAGATTTATAAAAAAATCCAATTATTCAGAGCAGTTTTTAAAAATTGCCTAACAAAGTATTTTCATATAGTCAATGGCTAGTTAAAACTCTTAAGTTAAGACTAAAACAGCTAAATATGTATATATAATTTAAAAGAAAAGTTTTTTACTGTTAAGACATATTGATAACAAGAATAAAGAATCTTTAATAAACTTACAGAAAAGGTTTTATTTATAACACATACTGCTTTGAATAAATATTACTTTATAATGAAATATTAGCTACTTTTTGTATTCAGATTATAAGATTTCGCAAAATGTAAAGTTGCATTATGGGATACTCTACTATAAGATGTTTAATATAAGCAAAATGGGAGAAGATGTGTTTCAATATACAAGTACACTTTAGCAATGCATTATTATTAAGTATTCTACACGGTGGTAATAAAAAATGAAAGACTGATATAATGAACAATAATATGCATTGAGAAACAGAGTAATAATTTTGAATGGAAAAAAGTAATATTATTTAAAATTATATGAACATTTGTCTGAAAATGCTTTTCTTCATAATGCAAGCAACTCTAATGTGGAAATCAATTAATAAATTTGTGAACTGAAATTTCTTTAGGCAAGTCCCAGTTTAATCATATTAATGGAATTTAAGTATATTGATAAAGATTTCCAAATGGTTTTTCATTTATTTTTTAAAGATTTACAATCCAAAAGATTATAATTCTCTAATGACTTGGGAAACCTCCTTTAATACAATGAAATTCTTTTCCATTTAATATATCAATTCTTAAAAGCTTACACATTAAAAATTCAGAAAATGAATTATTCATGGAAAAAGCAGTTTCCCCCCCCCCTTTTGAAAAGAACCTAAAATAACATTGTTAACATAAATAAACTTAGAAAAAATATAATATTATTGGACAAATACAATATAAAATTTTGTATTTGTTTTTCATTATAGTAAAATTTTTTGTTTATTTTCAGAATACAAATTTGATGGTTTTGTAAATTATGTATTTTTTTAACTTAGAGAAAATTAAAAGTTATTAAGAAAATACAATTTTGCTTACACAGAAAATTTCAAAAAAAATTTCTAATATTTACTCTGAAAGGTTTTAGCATAATTTTGTTGAATTAACTAGACATGCAGAGTTATTTAAATATATATACATAAATAAAACATACATATATAGTGGTCCTTAGCTTTACGAATTTCAATAGCATCTTTGAATTCATCATCAAATAAAACATTCCTACTGCTTGTAATTTTTCTATCTGCTACAACTTTAGCAACTTCCCTATCTAGAAGAATAAAAAATTTTAATATTATTGTATATCGTTAAATACCATTAACAATAATTTAAATCAAACACAAGATTTTGATTTCTCATAGAAGATAAATACAACATTGTAAAGATATATCCTTAAAATGAATAAAACTTAACTGTAAGTAAATTAAATTAATACCATCAGAAATTAATCATAACTGCAGATAGAATCCTGTTTTCTTTTTACACAATAATTGAATGAAGCATTTAACTTTATAATTAGAAAACAAGCTAAACAAAAGAACAAATTTTAAAATATAGTACTTTAACACTAGAAATAAAACCAGTAAAAAAATGAAACACTTTACTAGTATGTAATAAACTATCCATAATAAAAACATGCTATAATTCAAAGCATCAATAGTGATTCAAATTTTACGTATTATATATATGTTTCCAATCAATACAATTATGATATTAACAAGATACATCCCTTAATTTGTACCACAGTGTTTAATTATCTTTATTTACACATTGAACACATATCAGAAGTGTTAGTGTTTAGCACACATTGTAAGATTAAGACAAATAAGGAATAATATAAATAGAATATAAATATTAAAACATTAATTCACAACACATAATTTTGATTTTTATATACATAAATTTGAATTTTATTTGGGCATCAAAATTATAAATATTAGAAAAATAATAACATTAATTTGACCTGGCCTTCAAATGTTGTAATATGACCATAAATTGAATTCAAAATTAATTATAGGTCTAAAAGAAAATCATTAATTATTAATCGATATTTTAAGTTTAAATATTTCGTATTAAAAAAGAGAAATTCATATTGAAAAACAAAATTATTGTTGTAACATGTTTTGTTAAAATTTTAAAGTTTTTCTATTCATTGCATTTCTAGTTTTTTTTAAAAATATAATCTGGTTTAACTGCATTACTTTTAGATAGTCAATATAATCTGTATGTATAAAATTATATATGTAAACATATGTAAGAATAAAATTCTATTGTCTTCTAATATGAACTACTGAAATATGTTGCAATTTCATCAGATACTCTTTACAAATGAAATTGTTAATACATTACAACATTATATAAAATTCTCCAAAAAATTTTAAAATATTGATGTGTCCATTTGTCAAAAATCTTTAAATAAGATTTTTTTACAAACTGACATGTCAATATTTCTCAATTTTTTATGGCAATAAGAAAATTAATATTTTAATTCCAATTATTTTAGGGTTAATTTAATATAATTTTTAACCCTAAATAATGTATAAAAATTCTGTCTTTCATTAATATCAATTTAAAATCTGATCAAAAAACTTGTCTACATTAAGCTCTTCTATTTCAATGTGTCTGACAAGGATTTTAAATTCAATATTGTCTTACTGCAGAAGTAATTTAAACAATCTATGTTGCACTTAACTCTTTTTGAATTCATCAACAGGCTGGAAATTATGTTAAAATCCTTGTATACATAACATATTTGGTCCCATTTTCAAAAATATTGCCAATGGCAAAATTACTAAATTTTCAAATGCAAAATGCCTAAAAAGAAGTAATCCACTGGGTGATTCTTGCTGACTGAACGGCCAACAGATCCTGGTAAAATTGCAGTCTTCAAAATCCAAATCGAGCACAATCTCCAATTTATAATGTTGCAATCTTGCGATATTTTTGAATTTCAATTTCAAATATTTTATTATATTTATTTACTAAAGAACTAAATACTACAAATTTAACTGCATATATTTTACAAAATTTACATTCTACAAAACTAATATGAATTTCTATAAGTTAATACTATCATTCTAAACAGTCAATAAAATATAATCATAAATCATTTTTTAATTTTCTTTTAATCAATCAAAAAAACACTCTAACACTTTAAAAATACACCTTATATAACAAAACCAAGTAAGTATTGACAACTGCTCTCAATAAATCTAAATCAACACTGTAAATAACATACACTTTTATGAAAACTCAGGTTTTTAATTAATTGTGTATTGAGGCTCATCTTAAATCACAAATTATAACATCCAAGTAACATCTAATTAACTTTTATAAACTACTAGAAAATAAAAATTATACACACAACCATTTAAAAATAAAACAAACTTTCAAAGTTCACTAAAATTGCAAAGGAATTGCTCACATTGGAGTATGTCAGAGTCACCAAGCAAATCCATTCTGGTGCAGTAATCTACAGATATGGTGCATTTGGGACATGTTTTTACTTTATATATTTATTTTTTGATAACTGAATAAATATCTTTCACTTTTTATCCTAACGAAGATAAGACTTTTATAAATTTTATCTTTGTTCGCCAAAACCAACATTTTTAATAGTACAAAATTGAAATATAACCAATTCATTAATACTAAAATGATTCAACAATACTAGCTAACATTTCAATTCTTATAATTATCGTTTATATTGATACTCGAGTGATATATATAGAAATAATTATTTTACAATCAAAAAATATTTTTCTTTTCAACAGTTTTTTTTAAAATTTATTTTTATAAATCTTCTAGAAATGATTTCATTTTTACTGTGCACAAATGTACTATTTTAAAGAGAACAAAGATAGCTTTATAAGCTATAATGAAATTTCATCATAAATTTAAAATGCATAACATTCTTTAATATAATTTTTTGATGCTTTTTACATAATACTTCTTTGAATTTAACACTAAAATAATAAGCTTTGTGTTTAACTGTAATAAGAAATAAACAATGTAATTAGAAATTTTGATTTAAGACTGATTTACCTGAAATAATCTTTTCAAAAATTTATAAACAAAGGTCTGAAAGTATAATTTTTTTACAATCAACTAAACATACATTTTAAAATAAATTTGTATCACTCTACTTTACACAACATAATTATTGGTTATCTAATAAAAATTTATAAATCTAAGGTGAAATTTTTTAATAAAAAAACATTCATTCTACAAAGGAGAAAATTGAACATGTTATCATGATTTAAATAAAGTTAAAAAAAAAATCACTGAGTAAAAACTATTATATTATTATGGTTGCATACTTAATATTTTACATGAATATTTTATCACAAAATATATAATTCTTGGATTAAATTAACTTATTATTTTGCAGACACAAATAATATACTACAATTTCAATTCAATGTATTTTCATTAAACATAAATGCAAAAATAAATTGAAAATGGAAAATTTTGAAAGACATTTATATAACTTACTAAAAATATGGCTATGTGAAATATAATATTTCATATAAAGAAATTTGCTTTTATACTTTGCTAATACACAATGTAGCAGATAAACTTTGGCCTTTGCAAGCAAATTTCAAAATATTCTCGCACAAAAAATATACTTACTTTTAATAAAAAAAACTTAAATTGTACTTCATCTGAGAACATTACAGCAATTATCTTTAGTTATAGCATTTATTTTTTAAGTTAAAAAACTTTAGAAAATTTTTATTTGTATACACTTTTAGAAATGTTTAACTGGTACATAATTGTTAAAGTGCAGTGTTAATATGTTATTTATATAGAAATAGCATCATATATTATATTTAATGTGCCATTAAAATCATTCATTAAAAAAGCATGGTCAAAATAGATTTATATTGTCAGTTTAATGATGTTTGTATATCATAGAAAAAGTCAAATTTATTTGACTGAAATTTACATTAAGTATCAATTGTAATTAAAACTAAAAGATAAATAAAGCAAATCAAAGTGTCAGATTTTCAAATAAGTTTAAACATTTAAAAGGTAGCTGAAAAAGAATTTATACCTTTCTTTTTAGATACTTTAATCACACCTTTAGGGAAGTATTGTGCCAATTTATGGGCCCTTTCACCAGTTATTTCTTCCAGCAGTCGTAACTGTGGAAGAAGTCTATATGAAGCAATAACTGTAAAAATAAAATGAAAAACATTTCAGCACAATGAAGTCTTAATTTTTAATATAAATAAAACAAAATATTTGCAACATCCTTACCAACTGGAGAAAATTTTGCATGTTCTCTTCCGATGTTCTTATGACAAAAGGCTTTTAAATCTATTTCCTATCGAAAATTTTCAACAATATAAAAATGAAATAAAAAATTTGCAAAATCCATTTTTTATAAAGAATATACTAATTTTTTAAAGTATAGAAAGAGTATAAAAGAAATGTTAAGAATTTTGAAAAATTATCAAGTTTATTTGCTTATAAATTAAAATAGTTCCAATTTAATTAATAACTTATATCAGAGTATATTTTTAACTAAAAAATATCTTTAATTAAATCTCTGATAGTTAATAAAGTCTTAGCAGTTTAATTTAAAAATAAAGTTTTCTAGTATATTTACGTACATGGCCAGGCTTCATTACTGCAATTAAAATATCTTCATGTACAGGTCTTATGTCTCCATACTAGAATGATAAAGTATTATTATTAATATAATTAAAATATATATATATAACTTTAACTGGTTTATCTCACATTTTGAACTTAAATCACCAAATTTTGCAAAAAGAAAAACTTACTATCTTCAACATCTCTATCAACTTCATTTCAAATTTTATACAATAAAAACAATTTTTCATGCTTCTTTCATATTTTTACTAGGCACACTAATAATTAAAAATTGTAAACAATTCCTTTAATTTTTTGTTTTAAACTAATATTTTTCTAATTTTAAATACTTATACTTTTCACTTAATTTATGCTTCTTTTTTTCTTCATATTCTAATTTGTACATAAAAAAAATAAACTGAGATTTTAATATTGTCAATTTTAAAATAAGAATGTGTTTGACATGATCATTTACAAAATGCAATAAAATTAATAATAAAAATAGAATACTTTTGCAGATTTTTTAAAATAAACTTTGAGCTTTGCAATAAAATAATCAATTGAAATCATTTTTTAAATCATATTCATAACATAAATAATATATTTAGAAAATAACAATTTAAAAAGATTTAAGAGTAATTATAAACACCAGGGAAACAAAAATACTTCACATGCAATTTTTTTCAATAAATATCCAAATAAATATAATAATATAACCATTTTTAAAATATATGATCTTAGTTTTTCTATGCTTACAATAAATAGATATAATAATTAGAGATAACTAAAATAAATCTATAAATTATTGAACCAAGAATAACTAAAATAAATCTATAAAATATTGTGAATTAATATGTTGAACTCACCATTTCCTTTTGATCCTGTAGAGGCACAAATTTTAGATCACCTGAATAAACTACAAAAAGAAAATTTAATGAAGCAAAGGACTGATAATAATTAAGATAAAAAATTTAATGAAGTCAATTAATTTTATCATACATTAAAGAAAAAAATATTTCAAACCATTAACATATAAAAATTTCTTAATATTTTTAATCATTTGACTTTATAATATATTTTAATACTTAGCAAAATAATCTTATAAATTTGACTTGATTAATTTTTTTGATTTAACGTAATAAAAAGAATATGTTTAATTATCATCCAAAGGAATTTCTACAACAAGAAAATGCAATAAAAACACATTTAATAAATTTATAACTTTTTTCAATAAATAATAAGAAACTATAGAATTTGATTTTATAAACTTTTGACTTTCAACAGGATAAACAATATTTACTTTTTGTCTATAACTTTAAATATAATATAAATTTTAAAAACTACAAAAAATTTAAATAAAACAAAACTATGCTTTAACAAAATTTTTTAATTATACTTGATAGTAAACATAAAAACAAATTTTCTCTAATATAAACATAAAAGCAAATTTTAAAAACAATTAAGAAATTTAATATGAAAATATAATTGAGAAAAATCTATCAACATAAAAACAAATTTTATAAAAATTATGAAGTTTATAAATTTTCTAAATACAGGGATTTCCAACTTCATCCAATATAGAATTATTACAAAGAAATATTTCAAAACATCAACTAAAATGTTTATATGATAAAATATTACCTTTTGAATGGTTACAATTTGTTTCATTTAAAATTGCATCCTTAGGAGTATTAGGTTTTCGAGTGCATTTAACTTTTAACTCAAATTGTAATGTGTCTTCTGCTGAGCCTTCACTTTCTGCAAAACAAATATAAAAATTTCGTGCAGTCAATAATGCTACTCAGTAATCCTTAAACATACATAATTAAGGATCAAGTAATTTTAATATTTAACTAATATGATTTGCTTAATTTTAAACTCTTAAACACATTTACTAATTATTCATCTAAGAGGCTGCATTTCTTAGACGCATTCTTTTAAAGGAATGTTTAATATCTTATTTCTAAATTATTTAAAATTCAAAGATTTTCATTTTAATTATTAATAAACATAATAATACAAATACCATGAATTCTAAAGTTATTTATAAATTCAAATGACATACTAAACCGAATCTCTTGATAATTCTTGAATTTCATAATGAAAAAGATGGTGTGTACTTCACATTCACACTATAATTCTCTGCACTAAATAAAGGATATTCCTGAATATATAATAAATATTTTATAAAAAAATACCTTTTAGCTCTTGATTTAATTAATTAAGTTTGCAGAGAAACTAATAACAATTAAATGATAATCATGCCTAACTAAGACAAATCATTAGGCTTCATGAAGTATGAAATGAATAATTTTGCATTATTTAAAATTTCAATTATTAATAAATATAATAATACAAGCATTTTTTTTAATAAATGTAATAATAGAAACATTATTTAATAAATACAATACCATACAAATAGGATTCAATGAGTACAATAATATAATTTTTTGAAAATAATGAGAAGCAATCTGAACTTCTTTATTATTTCATTTTTGTGAACATTTCAAATATTAAAAATTTCAAAAACTAGAAATGCTGCTCCAGAAAAATACAAAATAGAATATAAGTATTAAAGGAATTAATACATTTTTATGAGCCTTTTGAAAATCTAAGAAATATTTCAAGCCCCCCCCAAAAAAAACTGGGATGCAGAAGTTTTCAAAAACTTTTTATAGTTGCACTATCTAACAGTAACAATAACAAAATAATTTTACATCCAAACAATAAAAAGTGAAAACACATAGAATAAATGTGTGTTTCAGTAATTATTATTAATTAAATATAAGAATATTACCAGCATCTTTATTGACAAAAAGATGAGGATTCACTTTAATGGGAATTAAGCCAATTCTATGAGTTAAGACTTCATCTGGTATAACGCTAGTATTATTAAACAAATGAATTTTATCAATTGCCATTGTAGGAACCTGAAATATTAAAAAGAATTCAATATTATGCTATTAAAAAGTTAGTTACAATTCAATTTGTTTAGAAAAAATATCATTTTTTCATTCAGCAGGAATTAAGAACTAACAAATGCAATGTTATAACATAAAAGAATTAACAGACCAATACATTTTATAAGTCTAAACATTGACCAGTATATCAATTTGAAAATATATATTAGTTAATACATAAAACTATAGAGTATTTTATATAAAATATAAAAAGGCAAATATTCACTTACTTCAGCAATAAGTATTCGTCTAATGGCATTTACTATTGGAGCTCCAATTCCAATGATGTCAAATTCAATGTTTTCATCATTTAAATCCATTACTTGTATTTGAAGTTTCTACAATAAAAAAATAAACTTTTTTAAATGATGAATTTTTTATGTAATACATATCTTCGCAATGTTTGCTTCAATACTTCATTAATTGTTTTAAATTAAACACATCTGAATTTCAAGGAAACAAACAAATATTATTTATGAATACATAAAGTATTAGAAAAAAATTGACTGATATTTACTGAATTTCAATGCATAAAAATCAATATAATATGTATAACAAAAAAGTTGATGAATCAGTAATTATGATATAAGGCTATTTGTAGTCATTGAAGTTGGTTTGGTTTATTTGTCACTCAGTTATCTTTTTCTGCACACTAGGTCTAATTAATTTAGAAACTATCATCCGAAGTGGATTTTGAACCCATTACAAACACCCTCTAACTTGGTGGCATTCATAGCTACAAAACAGTTGATGATTAATGATTTCAACATGCAAGCAATGATTAACTTTTATTAACCATGTCCATGTGTTACAGGCCAAACACAAGCTACAACACTCATAATAGACAGTTTTATAGCTTTGTTGCCCCAAACAAGAAGAAGCACATTTGTACCGCAACTTGTTGCAGACCCCTCTGAAGCATCAGGGAGAAAAATATTTCACTAGTACAGTGTGAAGATGACCATTCAAAACTATGCAAAAGGACCAGTTGTGTGTGTCTACCTTACCAGACATTAGAAAAGGTCTGCTTGTCTTTTGTTTCTGCCACTGTTCTATCATTGTCTGAACAAGAACAAGTTTCTTGTTCAGACAGTGATAGGCTTCTGTACATTTAACAGATGAATCGAAAATTACACGAGAGCAATTCAAGACATGCACTAATCTAGAAAGAACAAAGTACCAGATACCATCACTCCAAAACTATGCAAGGACACTTATTGTCGTGGTGGAATAATGGTTTCAACAGGGATTGCACTTGGTGATCACACTGACTTGCATATATTCCAGGAAAAACTGTGACTGGTGAAATATCGGGTTAAGATCCTTGATCCATATCTGGCCATATGCCACAGTACAAATGGCAATAATTTCATTCTGATGAATTATAATACATGACTACATCAAACTGTAATTGTTGAGGAATATCTTGTTGAGCTGAAAAGAATAAACAGCTCACTCTCCAGAGTAGAAACCCATAGAGGAATTATCTTGGATAGGTTGGTGCTTCAAGTCTTTCTTCACGCTCTATAGGAGAGCTAGAAAACAAGTTACTTTATGTATGGTCTTTATTTCCCATTTCAGTATACAACAACTTAATTGACAGTAATTAGGTATTTAAACTAGGCTTGAAAATATCCTAATAAAACTCCTTTTTGTTGTTTCTATAACATTTTAACACTGACACTGGTATATGAATAGGCCTTTTTTCTTGCTGTAAATCATTTATTGTTTTTCTTATGTAAATTTCTAAGTCGCAATCAATACACACGTTTTGTGCACGTCATACAAATTTGATATCGACTAATGGCCGAGTGGTTAGCGTTCCTGACCCCTAAGCTTTTAGTCTGGGTTTGAATTATAATTTGGGCATGGATATTCTTTTCTCTCTCTCTGTGTGTTTAATTGTCCTTTCTTCTGTGATGATGAATGAATATGGCCCACCTTATAAACAGATTTATTATAAAGTTTGGGTAATGCTAGTCACCTCTATGACTTAGCTCACAGGTGTCTACCAGGTAAATATAAATGAGTAGCAGTTTCTAGTCTTGTAAAAAAATTGTTTATATATTCATTCATTTACAAATTAGGTATCAAAAACTGGTAATTCCTAAATTTTGGAAAACAGTATATTTCGTACAAATTCAAAGACAGAAATGTTAGAGAAACATGAAGAAATTTATTAAAAATGTTCCATAAAAGTACAGTTTTTAACAGAACATGCAGAAAATACTGAAAAAAAATACAAATAGTTAATTTTGACCTTTATAGTAAAGACATGATCAATGATGAAAATGTTAGAGCAACATTCTTTTTTGATAATATCAGGTTGATTCAAATCAACTGGTCATTTTAAACTATAATTAAAAATTAAGATTGATATGGAAATACTCAAAATGGGTTCTACATAAGTGAGAAGTTGAATGATTGAGTGATCATAAACACATTTAGATTTGCATAGACTAATCCCACATTTTCTAAATTGGATGATAACTGGATATAAAAAAATGATTAGCTATGAAAGCTTCATAAAAAAAGTATAACTCGAAAAGCCTCTGCTCACAACCTCAAAGACGTAGCTGACCTTGAGAAAAAGAATGTATTATATATGGAGAAACATTCAAAGACAAATACATTTTGAGATTTTGAAATTAAAGAAAATCCAGCAACAAGAAAAGGAGTTCATACCTGATAATGAAGATTTTTCCCTCTTCTGAAGCATCTTTTTTAACGTTTCGTGAGCTGATTTCCATGCGCTCAAGAACAAATAAGTAAAAAAAAAATTTTATCTCCTAGTCCCTCTCACCAACATCTTAATACTGATCTAGTTTTCTTTTGTCAAATCACTTTATTGCTAATCATAATTCTTAAAATGTTTTTCTTCAGTATCCCCTATTAAGGTTAATTTTGGACTGCTAACTATATCAATGTGGTCAGAATTTCATGGTGATAATTAAAAATGCCCTTATTATTTATGATTATTGCTTAATTTTTTAGATTAACATTTTTTAAACTTTCTGATAAACGCCGAAATATTTTTATTGCGAAAATCTAGCTTCCTTAAATTGCATTAATTACAACCACTTTTAAACAATCATAGTTTACTTCAGGGCAACCACAAAGCCCACTGATAAGCTTGTTGCAAATAGTTAGCACTATTCCCTTTGATTCAACAGTTTGTGCAATTGAATCTTACCTTGGGTTTGGATGTTAGTAGTGATTCAGAATCCACTTTAAACACTTGATCCCATTATAATCAGCCTTTGTATGCAAAAAGGACTGCTGAGCGACAAACGAGCAACAAATATAAAGCCCACCGTTTGTCCATTTGTAATGGCAAAGTATAATTTCTGATATTTATCACATTACTTTATATTTCTTTCAAACAAAATTAAGCTAAACTGAGCATTCCACTTACAGCTCGACAGGCGCAAAAAACCACCAAATGTGGTAAAATTTGGTGATTTTTTCCTTTTACCAAATTAATTCACCAAATGTACCGATGGAATGTCTTGCATCTACACATGGGCACGCAATTTGAACTTTCACCAGTTTCATTTTGGGTTTCTCTTTGGATGTAAAGTGCTAGAATTGAATAATGCCTTTTATTCCTTTGGATATAGTGCCAGAATTTCAACCAATTTATATTCACTTTGTATTTCACTATAGATATTGCACCAGAAATATAATTCAATCTTTTATACTTATTTCAGATTTTGCTTTGCATGTAGAGGACTGGAAGAAAAATGAAGGTAAGAATTTTATTCTAATTACTTTCTGTAGGCATAGAATTCTTAGAATTGTATTTTAAGTATTTAAATTTCCAATAATAAACAAAACTTCAGAATTCTTCTGTTTTCTTAATTCCTAAAACTGTATGTTAAGTATTTAAATTTTCAATAAAAACAAAACTTTGGTACTTATTTTCCAATTTCTTTGAACAATATTTTAGGTATTTAAATTTCCAATAATAAAGGAAACTATAGAATTGTTCGATTTTTTAAATTATTCCGGATTTGTTTTCTAAATTTAATAATAATCACAGAAATTTTAAAATTTGCAAGAAATGATATTTGCATATAAACTGTAATATTTGAATAAATTAAACTGCCATTTCTATTGTAAATGTTCAATGTAAAATATAAAGTTGTTAAATGAAATTTGAAAATTTCTACTTTTATATCCTAATAATTTGTAATACTCTATCTTAAACCACTAAAATTATCAAAATTATCTTATTAAATATAAAAACAATTAATTCTGAAGTTCTTCATTTTATTTTTTTTTAAATAGATGTTATTAAATGTTATTTTCATTAAGATATTTTTATTTTTGCTACTTTATTTTCATTAATTTTAGTTTTGAAATATTTTTAAATTTTTTAATCAATTCTTATTAAGATTACTGTTTTCTTATATACCGTTAGGCTTAGCAATTAAAAATCTGGGAAAACCCAGATTTCATATATTGATTGCCAACCATTCTGGGTTTCAAATTAAATTCCAAAACCTACATCACCACTTATCGAAAATCTTTTTGTCATTTTATAAAGACTGTGAGTGTAATAATCAGTTTTACCTAAAATTAATTCAAACCAATCAATGGTAAAATAATAAAGTTGAAATGTAAAATTATCAATAAAAATTTTTGATTAAATTTTATATTAATGAATTTAAATTGGTAAATATTCTTGAGAAATTCATTTCATGACCATTTAATTTATTATTAAAATAATGAACAATAAACATACCACTTTCTAGTTTACAGACATTTGTCAAATAGGGTTGCCAAAATACTCGTTTGCCGGATTTCCAGTAAAAATGTTCGCCAAATTTGGCACAAAAAAGAAATGTGCCTAGCGTGACCTTACAGTAAAACTGATCCGTTTCAATTAAATATCAAAAAATTTCAAATTTATTATATTTAAATTAAAAAATAAAAGTGATAAAGTAAAAAAATAAAAGTGAAAAAAAACCTGCATAAGGTTTTCCAACTTCCAAGGTTTTGAATTATAGAATGATTCTGCAGACCCATCCTAAAACAAAAATACAATGCATACATATGTATTCAATTCCAAAAGCTTTTTGATTAATATATATAATTATCAATATATTGTATTAAAAACTTCAAGGAATAAAAAAACAGTTATGTTCATATTTTTATACTTTTCCTCATAGAAGAATATTAAAAGTCTCTTTTTTATAGCTGGCAAAGAAAACTGAAAATCAATTAAATTTTAACTAGATAAGTAAGAATTCATTTTCTAAAACACTGTGGTATACATATGCACGCTAAATTATAAAATTAGCTAATCTATACCAAATAATGTTTTTTCAAAAATAATTTTAATAAAAAAAATTGTTATAACAAAAAATGGTATTTATATATTAATGCCACCACAACCTACGTGATGCGCCAATAAAAATCAATCTTGTTTGCACGGGCACACAGTTATTTTTTGGATGCCTTGTGTTTGCTGATTTTTTAGTGCTAAGAAATTGCATATTTGGGATTTGCCACAAACAGAACAAGATGCAATTTTATTTTTTCAGGAGAAAAATATTTTACCGAAAAAACAAAAAGGAACCAATTCCCATGACATGAAACTTTACTTTGGTAATGGTAAGTTTTGGAAGTGTAATTTAAGACAGAGTAATCACCAAGTGGGACTTGAAAAAGGCAACTGGTTTGAGGAAACCAGAATTCCATTTTGTTCAGCTTTGAGATTCATATTCTGCTGGTGCAAGGAGTTGACGTCGATTAAATTTTGTGAAAAGTAACTTGATTTATTAGATAAAAATGTTATATAAATTGGAAAAATTAGATGCGTGAATAATGTGTCTTGGATATGGAGAATAAACCAAACAAGAAGATAGGTGGACCAGATCACATTCTGGAAATTGATGAAAGTTTGTTTACTCAACTTAAAAATAATTGTGGTCGAGTATTATCTGAACAGTGGGTTGTTTGGTGGTATATGTAGAGAAACACAAGATTTGTTTGTTGTCACTGTTCCTAATAGAACTGGCACTACCATTCTTGAAAGGATTATTGAAAATATTGTTAATGGTACCACAATTTATTCTGACAGTTGGAAAGGTCACCAATCAAATTGAATAAAAAGAGAATTCCTACATGCTAGTTAATCATAAATACAATTTTATTGAAACTGATGCAGGAGTTCATACACAAACAGTTGAGAGAATGTCGGGCAGAGCTAAATGGAAGAACAAAAGAGATAGGGGGATAGCGAATCATCATTTGGAATCTCATTTGTTAGAGTTCATATGGCGACAGTATCAGATAAAAGAATATAAAAACTGTTTTGAATCTCTAAATCGGCCCATTTTCCAAATGGAATTCAATTGACTATTTTGTTTTAAATATAGTGTTTTATGATTTGTCGCAAAAACTTTAGGTGTAAATTAGCAGCAGTTAAAAAGCGCCAAATCTGGCAGCAGTGGCGTTAATATGAAAGTAACCAAAAAATTTATATGAATTTACAAAATAAAAGTAATAGATACAACACAAAATGGTATAAGTATGATATCCCTATTTAACTGATTTCTCGCCAAATCTAGCACACTTTGTTTTTATTAAAGTGTTGCCAAATTCAGTTTTTGCTACTCCTCAGATTTTTCAGTTGCCAGATTTTTTTTGTGTGTTTTACATCATTTACATGCTTCTTTTCATTGGCAACAGTATTTATAGTTTTATTTCGCATTTTTAGCACAATTTGTACTTTTGTATTGTTTTTATTTTTATTGGATGTAAAACACTGTAATTTACATCTTGTTTTTTCATATTTATTTTTCTTATCGGATGTAACGTGAAATATAAATATTGTCTTTTATATTCACAATTTTTATTTCACTGACAATATAGTGCCAGAATTTCAATCCTGTCTTTTATTCTTCGTTTTGTATTTCGCTGTGGATATAGTGCCGGAATTTCAGTCATGTCTTTTATATTTGATTTGTATTTCACTATAGATATCATGCCATAAATTAAACCCTGCCTTTTATATTCATTTTGGGGTAAAATTTTACCATACAATCATCCTTGGCGAAATTTTCAAAAAGTTGCCAAGGCCGTATGACATACTTATGACAAATTTCCGATCGAGAAAATGGCTGAAATAGTGACAAATATTTCATGCATTGTTGGTATCTATCAATATATACTCAACTAATTTACAAAATTAGCAAAAAACGGAAATTTACAGCTTTCAAACATCAATGGTACAATAATAAAGTTGATATGTTAAATTATCCATAAAATTTTTTGATTAAAATAAAACACAAAAATATTTCGAATGAATATTTTGATTTTGATAAAATATTTTGATTCACAAAAATATTTGAAAAGAAAGAAGGAGCTGAAAAAAAGAAATTACTTAGGAAAAAAATGTGAATAAGGAAAATATGGAAACTTCAAAAAAGTAAATATCAGTTTAAAGAAAATCAGAATACGAATTCTAATGAAAATTCTAGAAGAATCCGAACACAAATAACAATGAAAAATAAAGCAACATTCGGAAAAGAATAAATATAAATTTTTAAGTACAAATTAAACTGTTAAATAGAATATCATTAAGAAATTAAATACAGAAACAATAATTTTAAAAATGTATATAGAAATTATATAGTATTTTATAGTAATAATATAAATTATAAGAATGCTATACATAAACTTAAAAAAAAAAACTCACCAAGGGTGACCGTACAGTAAAATTGAGCCCATTTTGGATTTTGCTGTGCATGTAGAGCGCATGAAGAAAAATGAAAGTAAGAATTTCATTTTAATTATTTTCTGCAGGCATAGAATTCCTAGGATATTATATTAAATATTTAAATTTCGAATTGTAAACGAAATTAGAGAATCATTCCAATTTTTGGTAATTATTCTAGATTTGCCTACTTTTATGAAGTAATGATTTGTAGCATTCTATCTTAAATCACTGAAATTCATAAGTTTAATATTTATTTTTAACTAGATGTTATTAAATGTAATTATTTATGTTGCTTTATTTCCTTTAATTTTAATTCTGAAATAATTTTAAATAGAATCTTTAATCCTCATTACGATTACTGTTTTTAAAATATTGTTATGTTGAGCAATTTGAAATCGGGGGGGGAGACAACCGCTTTATTTACATGGTTGTTATTGTTTTCTTATGTAGTGTTATACCTATTAATTCGAAATCGGGGAAAATCCCGGTTTCTTACGCCGATTGGTACCCATTATGGGTTGCAACTTCTTTCGTCAACACTTGGGGACAAAAAAGTCGCAATGATCACCAATAGATAGGTATACCCTACTAGTTCTCACAAAACATGTATAAAAATTTAGGATAATGTAAAGCAATAAATACAAACAAATTTGATAATATATAAATAATTCAAAAAGTAAACGAGGTCAAAATTATCGTAAATGTAAGAGGATTTAAGTTTATATCTAAACCCTTCACAGTAAAAATTATTCAGTGAAAATTTAATTTTAAATAAAAACTTACATTCCACACGCCAAACTTTTGTAGTTTGAGAACAGATACATCCATTGACGGATTCATTATTTTTTAATATCCTCAAAAATTTTAAATAAGAGCGGTAAAATTTAAAAATAAATTTAGAATACTTCAAATCTCAATAACATTAAGAATACTGTTGTATTTGATCTTCAGCGTTTTAAAAAATTAAAATTTTAAGTAACAGCACGTGCGTTTCCTACACATATACCATGATACAACATATAACAATAAATTTGTCTTCCCCAAACTTTCATAACTCATGCTTATGTCAACTATTAATTAATTTGCATACACAATTAAACATAATATAAAGTACAACCAAAAATGTATATGAAGCAAAAATATGTAAAGTAATGTTATTTAACTATCAAACAAGATTCTTATGTGAAAAAATTACTGACATATATGAATTAAAATATTAATTTATGCTGAGTAATAAAAAACCAACACAATTTAAAACTCTGGAAGATTCAGCACCTTGACTGATTTAACCTATAATTGGCTTAGAGGAATAAGAAAAAATGTTCTACAGATCTCTTTTCCTGTCATTACATGAACAAGTATCTGAACTTTCAATTTTGGTGCTGAATCTTCGAAAGTTTCAAAAGTCGAGTCCAGATGGATTGAAATTTTATGAGAGATTAACGAGAGAGTATGGCAGTCGTTAATTTATTGGAGGAATTACAAACAATTTAATGGCAACAACCTACCCGCAACTTATAAAATTCAACTTTAGTCAGGATTCAAAAATTCACGAGGTTATTTTATTAGTCCTTGATTCTAAGCACATATCTCCACGAGGCTGGTCCTTTTCTTTTTTAAGAATTTTTTTTAAATAATCATCGATATGGCTGATCAAAAGAGACAACATGGTATGTAAATATTTCATAGTTTAATTTACTGCTTTATGATAATTTATTAATATATAAATGAATCTTAACTCCTAATTCAAGCACGTCGAAAAAAATTAAAATACCACCTTGAAGTCCATTTTTACATTGTTAACATGTATATAATTCCTGCTTTAATAATTTAAATTATTTTCAGTAAACTTTTTTTTTCAAAAATATTATGAATATATAACACCATATTTATTCTTTTTTTAAGAAAGAAAATTTAAAACAAATAATTTACCTACGATAATGGAAACTTAAGACAATTTTCTTGATTTTTATCCCGAGTAAATTTGATTGAATAAAAATATCATATATTTTTACCGTAAACTCAGATTTGTTTATATAATTATACTTTGCCAAACTATATAACTTTTAAAATATAGATATATGTAATAAAATATTACTTGCATATATTATATGTTAAAAACTCTTCTCTATATTGTTCTTTTAAGCTGATAACAATAAATTTTCTTTTTTTAAACTTTGAGAATGTTAACTTTATTTGAAAAGATTAAAATCTTCATTTGTAGAGTAAAGCATAAGTTATTTTAAACTGAGTATTTGTGTCATAGTCCCCATAGCACAAAAAATCGTCAAATGTGGTTACTTTTGGTGATATTTTATTCCTTCCCAAATTAATCCACCAAAAAACGATTAATCGCTAATTGTAGCGATAGAATGTCTCGTACATGCACACAATTAGAACTTAAGTCATTTTGCATTCAATGTAGTAACGCAAGAAAGATAAACCTTTTATATTTTTGCAATTTGAGCTCACCTGAATATTATGGTTTGAAATGGAATCTATATAGTCTTTTTATGCCCACAATTTTCAAATATATCCATTTCAAAATCATGATGCAGTCAAAAGAAAAATAAAGGTACGAATTTTATTCCAATTTTCTGCAGGCATAGAATTTTTTAAAATGTATTGTAAGTGTTTAAGTTTTAGATAATAAACAAAACTACCAAATTGTTCTGTTTTTCAAATTATTCCAGATTTGCTTTCTTTATTTAATAGCTATCATAGAAACTCTTAAATTTGAAGAATTGCATGAAACTATGTTTTTGACGTAATGTGTAAATCTGTTAAATGAAATTTGAAAAGTCATAACATTATACAAACAAACCTGCAACAAAATGTTTTGCAAAAATTGTAATGAAAAAAAGCTAAATGAAAGGTTAGAATGCTTAAAATCAAAACTGCACCTAAAGTGATTGCAGTACTCTCTCAGTATCTGAATCTTCAAATGTCAGTTATTACTGTTAAGAGACATCTTAATAAACTGAAAATTTATGACAGAATAGCAATTCATAAGCCTTTATTTAGTGATGTTAAAATTAAATATCTACTATGGTGTAATAAATGGAAAACATAGCCAACTGTGTGATAAGTGGGAGACAGTTATATGATCAGGAAATCAACTTTATTTTTTCTTTAAAAAACTGTTTGGAATTTGGAGAATATCTGCTTAAATGTGTAGCTGTTTTCTTTCAGCTAACAAACAAGTGGTTGTTCTGACATAGTATTGGTAGTCGTATCATTGTTTCCTAATGACTGAACAGTAACCTTGATAAAAAATCTTTGGTGACAAGTGGGGAGAAGTTATTTCAGCTAAGTTTTATGACACATGCTATGTTTTCCAGATATAATACTTCTCTTCATGCAGTAGTATTTGTCCACTCGTGTTTGATGAGCATGAACTAACAATTCTCAGCATGTACAATCACCTGACCCCTAACCTCAAATGATGGAATCTATTATTTTCAATCCATGATCAATGTTTACCCATATCTTTCCTAGTGCTTGCATAATAGCTGTAAGATAATGGTGCAACATTCTTGTAAACACTATTTACATTGTTAATGTATTTATCCCTCCTTTACTTCTCATGTTCTTAAACAACATTTGTAAAAAATTTTCTTCAGTTTAGGAAGCATTCATTATTTTGATTACCTTCAGTAAGTTAATGTTTTATAAGTTTTTGACTAAAGTTTAATTTTTGGGGCACTTATAATTTTTCATATATTTCTGTCTTTTATACATTCATATTTTATAATGCTTTTGTATTATAAAGTTTACATGCTTTAGATTTTAATTTTGTGTTTTGTTATAAGAAACATCTAATAATTGTTTAATGTATGTATGATTTAATTTATTGGTTTAATTATTTTTTTAAAAAAGTGGTGTTCTGTGTTAGCACTAGAAGTAAATTATGTGCTTGATTATAATTTATCATTTAACAAGAATAAATAATTTAAACTCTCCAAAAGAAGCATAACACTCTTGAATTTTTTAATTAACTGATAATTTAATGTAGTAAAAAAATTCTTTTGAAACACAAACATGCATGCTATCTTTAGAAAAAAAAATTTCATATTGTTACAGTCAAAAACTCAAACTTGGTACATCTGCCTTTCATTTGCAGAAGTCTTTGATTAAACTTTATTTATTATTATTTTTTTTGGTACTTTTCAATTATATCCCTGATTATGGTCCTAGAGAAATAGCATGTTTTTTATGGTGATACAAAATAATATAATGTAGATGTAAAAATTGTGATGATTCAAATTTTAAATTAAATATATTCCAATAAATTTTCGTTTGAGCAAACATTGATTGAAGTGACTAACAAAGCTAAATGCTAAACAAAACTCAAGCAAGTTAGTGCAAAAGATTGCTTGTTGATAATTTACTGTTAAAAGGAGCAGTAGGATCACAAGTCATCAAGGGTAATAAACAGCAAAATTTAATTTTGCTTCATTGAAAAAAAAAGAGGGGGTACTATGCAGTGGATTATCGAAACAATTGGTAAGCAGTTTCCGCCCTAAATAATGGCATTTAAATAAGTTGTATCAATAAATGTTTACTATGTAGTTTATAGAATCTTTGATTTGGGCAACCGAGAATTAACTAAAAACTTCTCACTGCAAGAATTGCTCCTAGCAATGTCCCTTCTAGACTTAGCCTGCATGGAATCTTTGGTCAAATGCTAGGAAATAGAGACTTCTAGATATTATTAACTTCTTATAGAAAAGTGCGCATCGTCCATCTAACTGGAAAACAGCGACAGGGTTCCCCATTAGAAAAATTGACAAAAAGACTTGGGGCCCCTGGGGATTTCAAACCCATTGCACTGCCTAGTACAATTTGGAGAAAATAGTGTTAGAAACCAATACTTTCTAGACAGTAAGAACTTGATGTCATGCAAAAAATATGACTACATAAGAGGCCATAGCACTATTGATTAAGTCTTATTTTTCTGCAAAAATATCAAATGCTCTAAATAGAAAAACTACCCACCACACTATAGCGACACTCTTAGATCTAACAAAAGCATTTAACAGAGTGTGAGAACATAAATTGTTAATTAAACTACATGACACTTTAACATTAGTAGCAATGCCTTGGCATGGGTCTCAGACTGCAGGTTTATCAGAGTAAAATTTAACTAAACTTTTTCTGATAGAGTTCAGCTTGGTCAAAGTGTTCCTCAAGACTCAGTACTCAGCTTAATGCTTTTCTCTATATTTTTAGCTGGCATAGGGAAACTACCATCCACTGGCATAGGCATTGGTTTGTTTGCCAATGACATTGTTCTCTGATGCTCTGGAAATGATTTAATTGATATGGAAAGGATACTTAACAATCTCTTTATGTATTATCAAATTTTACCTTAGAATTTGAACTCTGCTTTAATCTTACCTAATCCATTGACACCTTTTCTACCACCAATAAAAAAACTATACAATTTCCAGCCAAAATTAAAAATGGGTAGTTAGGATTTTGCATATGAGAGGCATCCCAAATATCTGGGATATATTTTAGATCCCAAATGGACAAACATATCAAATGTATTGTCTCAAACCAGAAATTGACTAAATACTCTTAAATACATTGCTGGCAAAGACTTAGGTGTGAATAATCTCACTGTTAGAAAAATATATAAAATATTCATTCGGCCCATTCTGCAGTATAGCTTTCCTGTTTATATCTATGCCTCAGCTACCAATTTGGATAAATTGGCTAAGATTTAACTTAATGGTGCTAGAATCATCACTTGGACTAAGACATAGCACTCCTAGTGAAATTGTTCTGTATGAGGCTGATTTACAACTACTCCAAACTAAAAGAAAGGCTAATCTTACCAAATATTTCAATAAACTTTCCAGTTACTGTCAACAAAATAAAACATCTTTATATTTTAACAACTGAAATAACTGTAGGTATTTAAACTAATAGCTAGCATTCCATTAACTGCATTAAAATTTAATATTTGCAGCTCTGCTTATCGTGGTAATTATTTTGGCAATTAGCCTAATGGTGGGTATTGGTAAAAAGACATCTGCCCACAGATATTTAAAAAGTAGTATAGACTGACAAAAACTGAGCAGGTTTCTCCTCAACACATCCTCAGTCTAATTAGGCCTCGTGTGCAAAATATGGCCGTTGAGCTGCAAACAAACCAACCTCAACACATCCTAGACTGTTTGGTACTCTCCAGAGAGGACATACTCATTCCTTCTGGTCCTCAATATTGTCAGGGTTAATAATCTTAGGAACCTTGTCTGACTTCGTCAGATATTTGGAGGATAAGCCACAACATAGAATATAAAATATTTGATTACTTTTCCATTTCACCAACGCAAATCTCGCCAAGCGAAAATTAAGTCTCCAATTAGGGACAATACAGTATACAAATAAAAAATTTTAAATACTGTTGTTTTACATAAAAAATTTTTTATTTATTTTATTGTTCATGTGTTCACGCTATGCATAGAATGATGGGTGCCAGAGCCTCAATTTATTTACTTTTGTATAAGGTTACAATTTATCTGGTGATACAAAATTCAAAATCTGATTATTTCTTTTAAATATTTTCTTATGTGAATTTGTTACAATTATTTTTTTAAATATATTTTTAAAATCCGATTTTTTTCTAGAGAAATCTTATGAAATGGAAAAAAATAAGAGTCAAAATAATGTCGCTGACATTAAAAGACCATCACATGTTTCAGAAACTTAGCAGTAAAAGGTTACCAGCAGAGATATTCCCTCTAGTGCCAGTTGTATCATTTTTGGCGACTTTATCGCCTGCCCTGCGAAATGGAATAGTACCAATATTTGTATTGTTTTTAAAAATTTAACCCTTTTTAAGATGCATGCAAATGGAATATTGACAACAGTAATTTATTTATTTATTTATTTTTTTTTTTGTTCCTGTTAAGGTGATTATATATCATACAAGAGTATAATAGAAAAGTTCCGATTTCTATCTAATCTATAACAATAATCTAAGAAATGATTGTTAAATATTAATTTTGTTCATCTTTGCTGGTATTAAACAAATTGTCTACTGTTTTATTGCTGTTAAACTTTTTCTTTTAAAATGTTAAATCTTCACTACCTAAGTTTGCATTTAGGTAAAAAAAAAATTGTTGCATTGATTATTACTTTTATTGAAATAATAAAATTTCAAAATTTTTTCAAATTTAGATGATAATCAAATATATTTCAAGAAATTGGTTGGAAGACTTGAAAGCTTTGAAAATGCATGGGAACAGGTATGAGTACTCAATTATTTTCGAAATGATTGAATTCAATGTCACTTATATACTATAAACTGAATTTTCCATTTATAGCAAAATAGTCTTTATACAATACATGTGAATTTGTTAGATTTTGATTATAAAATGTAAAAAATTTGTGTTCAAGAAATATCTTAATTTAATGATAAAAATGATTAATCTGTAAATAGAAAATGACTTAATATACTGAAATAAAACAAAATTTTCTAAATTTAAAATTCTAAGTCATCTACTGTCGTAGTTTTACAAAATTGTAACTTTGAAATATTAAATTTAATTGGTTATTTTTTATTCTTGGATAAGCACCTGAAATAGTAATGATAAAAATGTTACCTTCAAGTTAAAAATTTTTTTTTCAATATTTTTGCTTATATTTTACTAAATAAAATATAATTAGGTTTACTGATCTTTCTTTGTATGTTTATAGCAAACTCATGTCCATAAATTAACTATAATGTAAGTTCAGGCAAAGAAGAGACAGAAGCAAAACAAATGTGACTTATTTGTAAAGTCTATTTATTAAAAAAAATTAAAGAGCATAAAAGATGCTATATGTTTGACATCATTAATAGAAATTGCGAATTTTACTCACTGGAGCAAATTTTAAAAAAGAACCTATTTACAAAAACCAATATAACATGGTTGGTATGATAGTTAATACATAGTATGCCCCCAGGCGATGCAATACAGGCTGTACAAAGCCTATGCATGCTGAGTATCAAAGTACCGATCTGATCTTGGGGAATGTTATACCTCTCACCAAACAATGCTCTCTGAAGTTCCAGTAGACATGTGGGGGGAGAGTTGATGGGCTACAATTAATCTGCCAAGCATGTCCCACACATGCTATATTGGTTTCAAGTCCAGTGAGTATGATAGCCAGTTCAAATGAGTGATATCCTCTGATTGAAAGCATTTGTCTACAATGTTTGCACTGTAAGGGTAGGTGTTGTCATTCATAAAGGCCTACAAGCATATAGACCAATGTGCCCCAAGTGCCTGTACACGGTCTGCCTTGAAACTGTCGTACCTATAGCTAAAGAGAGCTAACAAGACGGGTCTGATGCTGTGCTCTGTCTGTTTCTTTTGGCAGTAATTGCCAAATACCAGTCCTCATTCGGTGCTGTAACGTCTGTTCACATTGCCATCATCTTGGAACCGTTGCCAAAGCCTGGAAATGACGCTCTTGGTGATTCCAAGTTCCTCTGACGCTTCCAGCTTGGTACGTCCACATTCTAGATGGCCGATAATTCTACTAAGTAAAACATCATCTCAATGCTTCCAGTGTGCCATAACTATGCGGTTATTGCACTAAAAGACTTTTAAAGCACTTGTGAACAATTTTACT
Source organism: Latrodectus hesperus (assembly GCA_037975125.1). Lineage (NCBI taxonomy): Eukaryota > Metazoa > Arthropoda > Arachnida > Araneae > Theridiidae > Latrodectus > Latrodectus hesperus. Next base: position 87,292,726 of record CM075858.1, read on the forward strand.
TCTTTCCATTCCTTGTATACCCCTCTCTTAACTCTTGTCGTTTTGACGTATCGGCTGGGGGTTTCTTGTACTTTGCATATTATTCTTCAAAATGTGTTTGATAATTCCACAAGTGAAATTTTAATATTAGAATTCAATTTCTGTGTGATTCTGAATTATCCTTTATTTATGTACATGAGTGTAATTATAAATAGTTATTATAAGCACTTAATATGACAAAATGGTAAAAATTGCAATATCTAAATCAGATATTTCTACAGCTACAGATTTTAGGCAAACAAAAATGGAACAACAAATTTAAATATGATTAATTTGATAGTTCCTTATTATGATGTAATTTTGTAGAATATTTTATATTTTAAGTGCTTTAATTAACTTATTTAAACATTATTTGATTAATACTTCAGTATTTGAGCTTAATTCAATAGCCATTATTAAAGAAAGTGAACTTGATTGTAAAATACATATTTATATCAATGTAATTTTCTGTCTAAAAGATCTTACAGAAAAATAAGTTTTCCTGATTTTAATACATTTTTCATTAAATCAATTTTTTATGTGTGTAAGAAGTAAATATGTCTTAATTAAAAATATTAAACATTATTAATAAAATTTATTTCTTAATGTACATATTAATAAAGTTCAATTTCTAGAGCAATTAATTGACTACATATAAATGACCCTGAAATAACCTCCAATTTTTTTTTCCTGTTAGTACACACTAGGCATTTTTAAAATTTCATTCTTTAATTGTAATTAAAAATATTAAATGTTGACTATATATACAACAAAACTCAATACATTTTACATAACATTAATAAATAAATTTGACTGAAAGATTCACTTAAACTTTTGTTTCAAAACTATCATATATAAATTTTTTATGCTTTTAAATTTTAATAATTACATTATTTTTGCATTATAAGTGTTCATAAATTTTTTTCCCATTGTTAAGATAGTAAATTTTACTGTGGCTTTTTTTGGATGCATATATTTTTTCAAAATTGCTTTCTAAAATAGCATACAAGCTATAAATTAATTATTCGAGCTAATGTTTGTGATTTAATAATGGCCCAAAATTGTATATCGTAATCAAATAGATTCAAAATAGCATAATTATTGCGAATTACTTTGTCCATTGTAATTAGTTATCAATTGTAACTATATTATATTAGAACAGTAATATGTTTAAGAGAAGAAGGAAAAACTAGGAATGAATTTCTTTATTTTAAGTATAATAGTTGGGTAGAATATTCCAAATTTATTTATTTTTCAAATGATTGAATTTTTTCACTTTTCAGGTATTGAATCCTAGTGACACAAGTGAAAAGCATAAAGATGACCTTGTGGAAGAAATGAAAAAAATGCAGGTAATATTTTTAGTAAGGTTGAATATTTATTAGTCATAATTTCAGCAATAAATTATTTTCTTGTATTAATGAATGATTCAAATGTCATAATTATCTAGTTTTTCTTTAAATAATTGCTATGATTAAGTTTTATTGTATTTATATGCTTATGTTTATGAGAAAATATTTCACAATTTCGATTTCAATATGGAAATCAATAGAAGGTTTGTTTTTAAATATAATTAATTGGCTATGAAGGTTGCTTTTTAAGTATAATGTTTGGGAAGAATATTCCAAATTTAATTATTTTTTAAATTGAATTTTTCTTACTTTTTAGGTACTTGATGCAGAAACAATTAAAGATCAAAATGAAAAACTTCTTAAAAAAGAAATTAAAGAAATACAGGTAATTTTTTTCTATTTTTAAGTCATAATTTATATTATATTAAATTGTTTTCATGTATTGGTGACTGATTCTTGTCATAATTATGTAGTTTAGATAATCATAGTGATTAAGCTTTATTATATATATTTAAATAATTGTCATAAGAAAATATTTCATAATTTGGTTTTTCAAAACTGAAAAGAATAGCACTATCAAAAAAAGCTTTAATGTTATGTGCTTCAATGCAATTCTTTTTCTGTTAGTTTCCTAATTTAAAAATGAAATTCCTTTCTAGCTTATTTTTTATTTTATTTTTCTATTTTTCAGAGTTTCATAGCAGAAATGAAGAAGTGGAAGTCAAAGTCAAATGAAGGAATGTGACTTTAAGTTCTCTATGTGCAATTAATTGGCCTCCACAGCATTTAAATTCTTAAAAAAATTTATTTCTGGTGTTGAATTTTATATCAGAGTTAAATGTTTGTATTTTATGGTACATATATGTTAATATAATTTCTATTGTATTTGGGTGTCTTGCGTACATCATTGTAAGTCGTCAAAAAAATTTACAGTCCCAAAAGTGGGATCCCAAATGTTTGCCAAGATTGTATATATTGTAAAACTTATGTTGTTGTAATAAATTGTTAATTTATTGTAAAGTCATCTCTCTCTCTCTCTTTTTTTTTAAACCAGTTACTTTAAATGGTGGATGTGTTTTATAAGTAAAATTTTATATTGTTTTAAATGCTCTTTCTCAAGCTTCCTAAATATAGAACAATCTTAATTTCACAATCATTATCAGATAACATTAAATTTATATGCATGTTATCCTAACAAAGATTTGAAAAATAGAGAGAAGTATTATAAAAAATAATTTAGATACTAAATATAAGAAATTATAATGAGTGTGATAGTTCAAAAGTTAAAATATAACTGAGTTAATTTCTATCTTTGTGAAGTAAAATGTATCAAATGTTGTTATACTATAGAAGACAAAATTAAAGAAATTGACATAACATTGAAATTACAGTTTGCTTACTTAAATTAGTAATTTTATTTACTTTTACTGAAGTGTACAATATTTTGAAATCCAAAGAGACCAATAATATTAACTGATAAAACCTTGATGTGTGGTTTCAGCAAATCGAACTTAACACAGCCATATAATTTGCGAAAAGTTAATCTGAATTTATTTAGTGGGGAAAATTGAATTGGTGAATCTAAATATGGATTGAAATTGGTTTTTAATAAGTTAATCAAACTAATTCATAGATACAGGTTTCAAGAAAAGGTATCTTAAAATTTCAAATATATGTAATATAAATGCTATATATAAGATTTTTTTTAAGTTTTATAAAATCATTTTTTTATTTATAATGCAATATTGTGAAAGATTAGAGCAAAAAGCAAGAAAGAATATAGAATACAACAAAAAAAATTAATATTAGTTTCCCCAAGTATCGCCAAGAAATAATTTGCAACCCTGTGAGACAGACACGTGACAACGGGAAGCAATTGCTTACTTCCTGTGTTGGAAGAAAAATCAGAGCTTGTTTGAATTTTCTTGAACCTGTCCAATTTCCCCACACACGGATAACTGAGATCTTGCCTCCCGGTAATGCTCAACAAGGAAAGTCTTTCACAGAGCAGGACAGTGGAGAAAATGCATGTAGTTCATCACCCCTTAAAGTTGATACTTTTGTGTGATCCCCCCTCTAATGGCAGATTCTGAATCATTTTCACTGAAATTAACCAAAGACCACTCGGGATATAATAGAACATATAAATGAAGCACTGCACATTTATCACAAAATCTGGTGGATATAGTTGTCTACCTCGATCACACAATTTCACATTTTGACATTCAAGATTTGTGAGCAACAAAGCTTTTCGTGTCAACCCCTTTCCAAATTTTTAACAAAAAGCTATATTCTATTTCATGCAATTTACAAATATATCTAAAACTTGTATTTTAAAATTGCTGATTTTGTGAGTCAAAGTGTGGATTATACACGTTTTGTTCCCTTTTTTTAGTATTAACCTGGTTATTTTTTTCCACATTTAATCAAATGAACTGAGTTGAATGCAAAAAGGAGGGACATCCACTGGATGAGGATACACTCTGCTCAGCTGAAAAGGACAGCAGAAATTTGTCTTAGTTTTTCTATTTATGGCATTATTATCAGTAACTCTAAAGCCTGTCTTTTCTAAGTGAATGATTACTGTTTTGAGTAAATTAAAAAAATTTTATGATGTCATATTGGCAAGAAACCTCTTTGAATGAAGACCAAATACTCTGTTTCATGATGATATGAGCACTAAAAGCCAATGCTTTTTATTATAGGACATGCTAAAAATATTTGCCCCTTTTGGCAGGCCGCAAACTCGGTAGACAATCCGATTGAGACCCCGTCATAGTAAACAAATGTGATCTCCTCAATGTCTTAGTGTGACGTAGCTAAAACGTTGTATCTGACGTCATGGAATTTTAAACCAATGAGAGCGTTGTCTCGCGGAATGTTTCCAGATATTTCGAACCTGCTCGAAATCTAGAAACGTCTCGCGCTCCACCCCTTTTCTGACGTTACTAAGACCTCAATGACGTCATTTGGTCTAATGCGATTCTTGCAAGACGCTCTGAGCACCTCGCGAGACTCTACGAATATGCGGACTGCCTTATAATCAAGGAAGGATTAAATGTTGATTCCATCAACCATTAGGACAAGTATTCGTTGATCTTCAAGTAACGATATATTTGTTTAGCATATAACAAGAATTTTTAGTCTTGTAGAGAGTTCATATTGTGGTACCATGCATTTTGGAATAGTAATTAGGCAGTATTAAATTACCAGATTGTCTTAAGAGCCTGTACGCTTGAGGCTATACATTAAACAATAACGAAGAAAATATTAACATATTTATTTGTAGAATAACAAAATTTCTCAGATTTTTTGGAAAATAATTTAAGTTTTTCAGCAATATTAATGATTTGCTACTCAGAGGGAGAGAAAATTACGATTTTTAACTACAAATGGACTGTTCTATCTGGAAAGCTGTTGGAATGTTTAAGAAAAAAATGGAACATTTTTTGAGTATTCAAGTCCAAAATAAAATAAGGTACACAAATAAAAACAAACATGAAGCAATTGTTGATACTTTTGAAGAACAATACCCAGATGGAAAAACTAGTTACACGCACAATTTTTAATTTTCTCCTCAGACCACATATACAACTCAGAAAACGCCATTCCTTCAGAGGTTTAAGCAATAATTAAAAACTTTAAGAACCAAAATCTCCTGGCATAACCAATAATATGTTTAAAAAAAGACACCTTTAAAAACCCTATTCAAAATAACTATACTCATGAAATTCTTAGTAGTTGCTTCCCCTAAAACTATAAAAAACTGAATCCATTATCCCCATCTTGAAACCGAAACAGGAAAATTATTTACCATCTAACTCTTGACCAATCAATCTATCTCCTTCACTTAGCAAAAATGCTGAAGATATTATTTTAAACAAAGTGGACTAGTACTTGAATGGTAACAATATCATCGCTTTAGAGCAACATGCTTTTAGAAGATACTATTCTACTATCGTTAACTGATGTGAGTTGGTTAAAATATCCTCCTCGGATTCCAGTAGAAATAAAGAACTGGAAGTTTCCCTTGACATTCCCCAATCCTTTGATAGAGTTTGGACTGGGAGGCTTGTTTATAAACTTATCATTATTGGTCTCCAGACCCACTCATCAGATTATTCAATTCCTATTTTTTGGGATGAAAGTTTCAGGTTTGCATATGTTCTATAGGTTCATCCACAAGACTAATTTTAATAGGAATGCCTCAAGGATGCAAATTTGGACCTAGACTATTTTTAATCTCATAAAACGACATACTCACATCATCTCAAACATTTTCTCATCTCCATGTTGTTGATATATTCATTCTTGCACAAAGTAGGAAATTATCAATAATTCTTAATTCACTAAACACATTCTTACACTTGAGCTCTGATTAAAAAAGTGAAAAATCCCCTAATTTTTGAGTAAAAAAATGCAGATGTTTACAAAAAGTGAAATAAAATAAAAATTAATTAAGCAACTTCTCACCCTGGTATTCAACCTATAAATACTTACGTATTATATTCAACAAAAAGTTAACCTGGAACTATCATCTAAGTAATATCAAAAGCAAATTTAAACAGCTAACAACAGTATTATACCCCCAATTAATTTATAAATAAAATCTTTCCATGGACAATAAAGTGCTCATTAACAAAGCATATCTCTAACTACTATAGTCTTATGCCTGCCCAGTTGGGAGTATTCCTACAACCGCAAAATAAAATCCTGTAAAACAAGAATATCCAACAGACAACTTGGCGACGCAAGCATTATCACCGAGTAAAATTACAGAAAACCAGTCAGACGCTTGCTTGTTACATCTACGACTCGACGGACCTGGTTAGCTCTCGTTGTTCGAGCGTGTGTACGTGTAATCTCTCTGCTGTATTTTTAAAATATCTATATGTAAAATATGTTATAAATAATTGTTTAAAAGAGAAGTTTTCTTTGTGATGCCATGGATGGCGCACTGGTGTTCCTACTCTTGTAAAAACGCACTCTGAACGATTCGGATTATTCTCTTCTGATTTTTAATTATTTCTTCAACTTCTGAAGATTAATCAGCAGGTAGAAGATATATCAGTGAATGAATGGTTATTATTCTCCTTTGTTTTGTTGAGGAAAAATTCCCTAACTATTATTTTTTGTATAAACCAATTTTAAATATTTTTCAATCGTAATCATGACGGACATGTCCTAAAGCGAACCACGTGTATTTGAAAATCAACAGTGACCGAACCTCAAATCGCAAAACTTGCCGTTAAATTAACTCCTTTATGGAAAAACTATAGTAATTAGAGTGGAATGCAACTTTCAACTTTCCGTAATTACGGCAGATACTACAAAATAATATTATAATATAATCGCTGCTATCGCCCCCCCCCAGAAAAAGACAAATACGAAACACTAAAAAAGCGACTTATTCAGGAATTTTCAGACTCAGAAAGTCAACGAACTTGAAGAGTACCTATTGTCCGAATCAAGGGGATGACAAACCCTCTCATGCTCAAAACATAAACCTCTCATAAACAAACAGGTGCTAATAATTCCAAAATATGCACTTATGACTTTAAACTATTAAAAGATGACCAAAGGGAAATGATCGCTATAGTGCAGATCATTTCCTACATTTAAACTTAACAATGACGGAAGAGATGGTGAACAAACGGCCAAATCTGGCGAATGAAATTTTCTTGTGGGGGCATGGAAATACGTCTTCTCGTCGGTATTAAGCAGACACTCTTTTCTGAAATAAACCACTCTATCTGCCGACCGCGAGAATTATTATCATCACTTCCCCACAAAAAATTATGGCCGTTGAAATCACCTAACAGCAGAAATGGTGTTGGCAACTGATCTATTAATGCATCGAGCTCCTCTTGGCAGATGACATCATGTGGTGGTAAATATAAACTACAGACTGTTAATAAGCATGAAGTATGAATTCATAAAGCAACAGCCTGTAGTGTTGTATTAATTGGATGGGCAGTGCTGGGATATCCCATTTGCCAGTGCATCTGAGACTTGGGACTTTTGCGAGTTTCATCCCTTTTAACACCGCAGAGAAAGTAGCCGAATAATTAGCGTTCTTGCCTTCGGTTTAATATCTGGTAAGTTCAAATCCGATGTTGGTCTTGGATGTTTGCAGTAGTTTGGAATGCTCTTCAAACGGTAAGTCCCTGTCTAATTAGCTTCGGGCACAAAAAATGAGCGTTGAGCGACAGACAAAACAAAACAAAAATCCCTTGTGACACCCGAATGCATCTGAATATGCATAAAAATTCCTTTCAAAATCCCGATACATGGCAGATATTAAAGTGATATACCACAAATTTTGGTCTTGAAGCTGTCCATTGAGATGCCAAAACCTATCAAGAAGATGTGTAAGGTCGTTGGTTCAATCCCAGCCACTGTTGAACAGTGGGAAAAGGATGCTATTTTTTTTTCTTCTTCTGCTTGCACACGAGTCATGATGGTAGTTGTCAGTTTTCCAGGTTTCCTCGATTGAATCATATGAATCCAGTTCATTTACACAGGCGCGATAATATCATTAAACCCAAACTTTTATATTATTTGATGCTTGGATATATTGCATTGATTATATTATTTTTTGAGTTTTGAGTAAACATGGTTAAATATCTATTTTTTCCTTGCAAACAAATATAAAGAAACCATAAATGTTCTCTCATCCTAAAATTCCTTCATCATTCTTGGTCGTCGCCAAATATTGAATTGGTTATGATAATTAAAATAATTATATAGCAAATATAAGGAAAACTAATAAAATAAAGAATAAGTGATAGAGGCATCGTACTTCTCCGTACTTCAAAAAGACGATAATTCCAATAAATAAACTCCTTTGTTATAGTTCAAAATGGAGTGCTTTTTTTATTTTACTTTTTTATAAAATGAAAATGTGATTTTAAAGTATAATTATAAATTCTTACAACTAAACATTTTTAACTAATTAAAATATTGAAAATTAATCTGCAATTAATGTGTTAAAAAGTATTCAAACTCATATTTCTAGCATTAATTGTTTATCAATAATTGAATATAGAGTTGAAATTAAAATTCCCAATTAAATTAACTTTAACCACTTTTCAACTAAAAATAAGTATTGAAGTATCTCTTTGACTAAGTAATCTTAGAAAGTGAAAATTTGATAGCTATCGTCTTAAGGTTTCAGAAGACAAACAAAAATTATACTTGCTATGGTTATGCGTACCTGAATTTTTTTTCGAAAAGGTATCTTATTAAAGATACCTTTTCGAAAAAAAATCCCTCTCTCTCACTTAATGATTCTATTAGGTTGGTGCGTATGAAATGTTGGATTCTCTTTACATGCGGACGTTTTCCTCCCTGTTTTCGTTATACTTTTGTATTTGGCATAACCTCATTCATACTCGTATTGTCCATTGCCAGAGACTCATTTCAGCAAAATAGGTTTTCTCGAAGGTCTTCCCTTTTTTATTTCTTTTGAGTTTATTGCCGATATGAATTCTGCCGACATTCGCGTCATTTTCTTATATGAGTACAAACTTGGTAATAGTGCTGCAAAAGCTGCACGCAACATAAACCAAGCGTTTGGGGAGAATACGGTTAACGATCGGAAAGTGCAGCGTTGGTTCGAAAAATTTCGGACTGGCGATTTTTCACTGCAAAATGAGCCGCGCGGAAGACCCAAAACGTCTGTGAAGAATGATGACCTGAAGGCTCTAGTGGAAGCGGATCCAGCCGTATCCACGAGGGAACTTGCTATCAGGATGAAAGTTGACCATACAACGATATTGAGACACCTTTCTGAGATTCGCAAGGTTAAGAAGATGGACAAGTGGGTACCGCACGCATTGACAGAGCGAAATAAGCTGGATCGGTTAAACGTATGCTCATCATTTCAGCATCCACCATATTCACCGGATCTCTCGCCGACCGATTTTCATTTTTTCAAGCATTTAGAGCTGTTTTTAAGGGGCAAACACAATGAAAATGAAGACAGTCTAAAAACTCGCTATCAGAGTTTATTAATTCTAAAGACCAAAATTTTTTTAAGACAGGCATCTAAGCTTTAAAATCTCGTTGGGAGAAGTGTATTGAAGCGAATGGAGCATACTTTGATTGAATAAACAGCTTTTGAAGAAAGATATGCAGTTTTATACAATCACTTAAGAATCCGACATTTCATACGCACCAACCTAATATATAAATTTAGGTAATTTAGTATTTTTAACAAATTGATGTTCGTAATTAAAGTGTTTTAAAGAGATATTTCCCACTCTTGAGTGTATTGAAAATATTCTGCAAAAATATATATCACATCTCTTATAAGACATTAATGTAAATTCGCTATGTTTCAGTATTAAGTGTTGATCAAGGATAGCCAATCATCACAGTCACTACATGATTGAAATTTGTTGTTATACGGACGAAAAAATAAAAATTCACAAAAGTAATTCAGGTTCTCCAATGTAACTGTCAGTAGATCGGTACTGAAAATATCTATCATATTCAAAAATTCAAAGAAAAATGAATAAATAATAGTCACATCATAAAAATTTTTTGAAGTGAATATGTCAATTTGCTTATATTAAAGCCAAAATGTTCTCTAAAGAAGAGTTCAGGATTTACTTCTAAGAAAAATTGCAAGTATAATTAGAATTGAACATGAAACACGTGTATAGATGGATCGTAGCCTTAGCATTATAATGGATCAAATATTCATGATCCACTTCCATGGTAGGAGTCTAATCTAGCAACTACTGTATTGAAAGTCAAAACATCAATCATTCAGCTGCCGAATTGGCTAGGCCATAAATGCTTACGAATTTCAATTGTTCTTTAATAATTTCTTTTTATATTACATTTTATTAAAATTTTTAATATTATTGCGTTTTGTATATGTTATCTCAGTTTCATTAAATTATGTGCAAAACTTTTGGAGTAACAGCTATTTGTCGATTTTTCCCAGTTTTGAATTTATTGAGTCGATCCATAAACAACTCCTCATGTTGCTAGATGGAATCGGTTTTTATGTCTAATCACAATAAATTACCAAGACAAAAGAGTTGCATCTTTAGCACGTAAACAACAAGGTTTGTTGAGTGGGTTGTGAATGGGTTAAAAAATTTTTCTTTCACAAAATCAATAAAGTTTCCTTAAAATGTTGTGACTATACAACTTCCCCAGATCATATTCTGGGGTTCATCGGACTTTGTAAAAGGGACTTAACATCCAGTCTTTTTACAATTATTATGGATTTTTTGGTGGTCAACAATTTTATGGAACTGATCTGATGTATGTCAGATATGTAAAGGATAAGCAACAACAGCACTTAAGCTTCGATTATTCTTCTGTTTAATGTTCTGTGTAGAGCATGCTTCATTAAATGTTATTTATAACCTCTAAAATGGAGGACTGAAAAGTGCAAATTCTTCATGAAAAGTTTTGAATTTTTAAACAAGTCGAAAATTTTAAACCGACTACAGAAAAGTCTGTTCTGGAGTTGATTTGGAGAATAAATCGATGGTATAGACAGTGGCGTAGCGAGCACAATTAGCGCCAGGATACGATACCGATTTTGGCACCCCATCTCAAAAAAAATAATATAATATATTGAATAAACATGTAACAAGAGTATAATGCAAATAACAATAGCAAAATATCTACTTTAAAATAATCTTAAATATAGATTATTTTAAAGGCTCAGGTTGTACTTTTATATATAAACTTGAGATAAAAAATCTAATAAAAAATCTTAACTAGAATAAGAATCGGAAATGCATCAGTAGTAATCAAACTTGCGGAAATTTAGAATTAGACCAAAATTGTGTTAGAAAGCCATTTTTCTGAGATTCAATGATATTAACCATGTGTTTCGAGACGAAGTACAAATTTGTTAAGTCCAAATGTAAAAAATCTGACAAACTGTAATTCTAAGTGTTATAGTAGTCTAATGTATGCAAATGAGTAAATTTAAATTAAATATAAATAATTTATTTTTTAGAATATGCTTTTAATTTGTTTTGACATGGAAGTGTTTTTATAAATTCTAATCTAAATTGTTCTCTTTTTCCAGATATTTTAATTAACAAAATATAAAAGTTATTTATAATAATTAGTTAATATTCAATTTAAAGTTCTGTATTGTTTAAATAAAAATTAATATATTTTTATTTGAAATAATGAAATAACAATCTAGACTTTTACTTTTAGTAATTTTGATCATTTTGTGTTTTTTAATACCTTTTACATCAGATGTATATCTTATACTATTATCTAATGTATCGGTCTTATACTATCTACTGAAATGAACGTACAAAAAAAAAATCACAATTATTTAAATTCTTAAACTGTGAGATTATTGTATGCTTTATTTTAAGTCATCATGATGCTTTTCAAATTCTTCTGGACGATTTATTTAAAATAGCTTAAAAATGCTTATTCTTTGAAATTAAAATATCATTTTTCTACAAAGTAATCGGAATTTATGACATTTCCCATCACGCATTGGGGATTATACATATATTCACAGGATTATTCATATATTTCAATAATTTATCACATTAACCGAGTTTAGTGGGGATTATGTATAATCATTGGTTATTATACATAATTGCCGGATTAGAGTCAGTTTTATCGTAACACTATCTATGATTTATCTCTGAGAACATTTCTCTCTGGAAAATTTTCAACTTATTTTTAATATGTTCAATAAGACTTTCTTATGACCTTAAAATATATTTCTTAGTTAAAATAAGAGCTAATTAATTTTAAAAAAGAACTTATTTTTATTCTGAATCATTTTATAACATTCCAAAATATTACTAATCAGTTGCTTTTAACAAAGCATAATAATATTGCCTTATTTCATTACATTCCTTTAAAATGACTTCTAAACTAAACATGCTTTCATTATATAAACTGAAATATAAAGTTAGTTAAAGATTAGTTATCAAGAAACATTTTATGTGTACATATAAAAAATATTTAATACATTTGATCTTTTAACTTTACAAAAAAGAATTTTTCAACATAATGTATTAATTAACGACAAAATTACAACTCAAATAAAAATTATTTTCAAAAATCTTTAAATTTTAAATATTTTGATTTCAAATTAAATAATTTTAAATAAGTAATTTGATTTTAAATTTCAAAACTATACATGTTTGTTAATAAATATTCGTAATGGCTAAAAAATTTGCTAAATAAGCAAAATGTAAAGAATAAGTTGTAGACAGAAAATAAAACTTACTCAAAAGTCAAGATTTCCAACTAAGTTTTTAACGAAATAACACTAAAGACGAAAATTTGTGAGTGTGAAATGATGATATTCTAACCGGGTAAATAGTTAAAATAAAAGAAAAATTATGAATTTTCCTAGCATTTGGAGGTAATTACTTTTCTATTTCCAGCGTTGAATCGTATTTCGATTCCAGGAGCACAATTCTCTTAATTAAATATTGCAGTGCTATTTTGAAAAAAAGAATTCTCTACTGTTGGAGGTCAGTCTATTGCTGAACACAAATATTTTCAGACAAAGAGAACCGCTAATGAGAAATACATTTCAACGCGAATTTTTTCACGAGTGTAACCCGACTGTAAACTAAGAGGTAACAACAAAGCTTGAAGTAAAAACAGAGCTTTTCTTTTCTCTGAAGCGATGTACAAGAATTTTTCCCAGAAGTTTTAAGTCTCAATAACATCTTTCAGTTACGTTTTATATTCCTTATTTTGCTAATACATTTAATGATTTTTAGAAAATGAAATGTGTATAAAAATCAATATCCTCATTAATTTGATTGTTTTAACATTTTTAGTTTTTCATCCTTGTCGGGTCCCTTCTTTGTCTGATAAGGACGAGGCTCAAGTGAAGTTAATTTAATCAGCAAACGAAAAAATTTAAAATCATAATCATTAGAATTTTTTATGCAACATTAATTATTTATAATGAGTATTAATCTTTAAAATGAAGCTTCACTGAAGTTCTAAGCTATATCGAAAAATCTATATATTTAAATACCTATTACATTATTCTCGTATTTTATTGAACACAGACATGATAGCTTACAGAATTTATAATTTAGGAGCTTCGCAAAAGAATAAACTCCGAGATATAGTTTACTTACTTGACAAAATTCTTGGTACTATAATTCCATTATCCTATTATTGATGTCTATTCGAAATTTCAGTGATTAGAATATGGCGTAACTTATATATTTATAATAATAATTGTAATCATGAAAGTAAATTATTAAGAATTGAGAAAGGAAATACTTTACACACATCCATTCATTTTATTTGAAATGAAACTTTTTGTAGGTTTTAAACCTTTCTCATTGATTAATAAAAAATGCCAATTTTAAGAACCTTTAAATAAGAAGTTTCACTTGTGTTTTAATTAAAGTTTGACAAGTTCTTATTAATAATAATTCAGTTTTATAAAATTTCCTTTTTCGAGAGTGATTTTTTATATTATTTTAATCAAAATGAGTTTAAAACTTCATATTTTTTATTTATAAGAGAAAATATTGTTTATTAAATAAAATGTTTTATTATAACTATAAAGAATGAATATCAAGTCAAATAATATTTTAGAACATCAAAATTTCTACAAAATGTGTGTTTTTGAATTCCTAAATGATAAATAATATCATGTGATGTCCTAACGATGTATTTGTAGTCGATGCAATATTCATTAGATATCTTCTTTTTCGTATTTTGAGTAAAAAATATTTATTTGCTTAATCAATGTTACAATTATTCATAGGTATGCAACTTGAGTTAGACATCTAGTAATTAGAATTCTAAAGAACATGGTGAATATTGCTGCATTCACTAAGTCAAATTAGTTAGAGTTTCTCCCTAAATTGTTGATTTGTAAATCGAGATCATCAACACATATTATTTGGTAAATAAGTTGAAAATAAAAACATCTCAAATTCATAAAAAAGAAACTAACCAACATAATTTATATTTCAGGATTTTTATCAGAAAAAATTTAACACATTTCCATCATTAAATGCACAAGATTTACTACACAAAATAATGATAAAGTACCACAAATCTTGAGCAAAGTATAAAAAACTGTAAGAAAAGAATGGACAACCCGATTAAACGAACACACTTTTTAATACGAACTAAACTATAGTAACTTATTAATATGGAAATATAAAAATATGAACATTTTCATTTATGGCAAGCTTTTCAACAAGAGAAAATAATTGTTAAATTTAAAATATATTTCTCCGAATAAAATTGATATTTCAATTAAAAAGAAATAAAACTTTTCGGAAAACAATTTTCGTAACTACTATTTAGCGCCCCTCTCAAAGCGGCTCCCGAGGCATGATAGACCCCCTTACCCTCCCTTCACTACGCCACTGGGTATTACGCTTCATTCTGATCTTGAGGACAGTCTTTAAAGTCAATATTAGAAAAAAATTGACGCAAATCAGCTAAACATCTAGTAAGAAGTTTAAATATTTTACAATCAACTGTATACTGTCACTTGAAATTAAAGAAAATCAGCAGCTTAAAAGAATTTATATTGCACTATCTCAGTGAATGGAATAAAGAAAAACGTTTATCAATCGCCCCTTATTTGTTGTCACGTGTGAAAATTCAGTTTTTTTAAATAAATTATAATAGTAATAAATTATAATGAAAACCGATTTACCTGTGACGTCATTCCTAAAAAAATAATTGCTTTTACCATCAAACAATGGAAAATAAAGCTCATCAGTAAGTTAAAAATAATGTAATTGCAAAAGTTTATTTCTGATTAATATTAAGAAAAATAAAATTTTTTTAATTTTTTAATCTATTTGAATAATAATTAAAACAGATTTATTCAAAGCAGCTTATAAAAGTCAGTGCCCCCTCACAAAATTATCGACAAGTGATTAAACATTTGCATTCTTATTCAATTAATCAAGTCAAAATCAAGCGATAATTCTGAAAGGGAAAAAAGAATTTCTAATGATATCAATGACACGTATATCATAAGAAGTAACGGAGTTCAAAATATTCTTAGTTGCAATTTAGAACATTGACATGGAAAAGAAAAGTAAATATATCTTTTTTAATAATATATCTGTGAATAGTTTTAAGTACATATATCACTAATTATAGTGTTTTTAATCCCATAACTATAACGAAAAAACAATGAAATAATATATTTATAGAGAAAAGTTTTGTTTAAAAATTCCAGTCATAAGTTAAGTTTTTTTGTAAAAGAAATATTCTAAAAAATCCTTGTAAATAATTCTATAAATCACTGTTTAACTTAAAAAATGTTTTTATAATATCGGAAAAATTTAAAATGTCAAAGATTTTTTTGTATTTGATGTTTAATGTCTTTTAACAATAAAAAAATTTAAATATTTGTAACAGTGTATTAATTTTACTACATTTATTACACTGATATTAAAATTTTGATGAAGCTATAATTTGTTTTTTACGGAAGGAAAGTGAAGTAACTAGCACAGCAACCAAAACAATGAATGAAAACATGTGAGACTTTTCACAGCTGTAATCTTCCGCCCTTGATAAATATCAAAGAAAAATGTCATTAAAATATTGCCTCTAAATTTATTTACTTTGGTTGAAGATATTTTTTTGATTATCATAAATGCATATTTATCATAAATTTTGCATGAATCAGTTAAATATAACTCTAAAATGCGCATTAATACAAAAAATTTAACATTATGAAGAAGCCATTTTGGTTGCGAACGAAGCTGTGAAGTAACTTTTACTAAAATTGTTTTGAAAATTTTTTCACTCTGAAGAACCTTTTGCTGTTAGATTACTATGTTACAGAAGCTTTTACATGCCTTTTCATAGCTATGGCTGATCGGAGAAAATTACAAGGTTTGTTAAGACATCTAAAATTTAATTTGTTGTAGTGTGTTGATTTAGCAACTTCAAAATAGTGCCAACAATATAAACAATCACTGTAAAGATTATTTTCAGTATGGTGTGCACTTAATTTATGTGACATTTTGTGCAAATGTATGCATTTATAATGAGCTTTTATGCAATTAATATCTATTATATTCGTATCTTTTTTAAAAGATATTATTTATATTTTAAATCTTAAGAAATAGCTCAGTGAACTCAATAAATGTTTATACTTAATACGCTGGTTTTTCTTAATAACAAATGCATTTATTAAGATTGACACTGTATAAAAGAACATTATTTTCACATTTTAATGCCAGCAGAAGTATATATATTTTCTCAAAATTTAATATTTTTTGCTCTCAGTATTTTGTTGTCACTTATCTTACCTTGTAAAATATCATTCATAATGATTATGATGTTTTCATATATGATTAAAGTGATTGAATTTTTTTTATTTTCTATGTAGTAAGAAAATTTTTAGTCAATTATAATTATAATAATCCATGGATACTTTTACAGAGCACCAATTAATAATTTGATTAATTTATGAAAAAATTAATAAATACAGTTGCTTAATGCAAATCACCTTAAAAATTTTCTCTCATTTGATAATTTTAAAGAAAATAATTTTTTTTTCCTGTGGAAAATTTGTTTTTCTAAGCCTTTAAAGTACTTATGACATAATAGTTTTCTGTCTCAAATAACTGCTATAAATATGAGAATCTTTTATTACTAATTAAGCTTTATCTTATCAAAGTATGTTTTATTCCTTATTGGAAAGTTTTTCTGTTTTAAATAACTTTGTACTCTAGACAAAAATATACAAAAAAATTACCTCATATACAAAAAAATGACTTCAGCAATAGCCAAGCAAAAACTAAACACACTTCTTAGTAAGAAAAACTCCAGGAATCTTTAGAAGCTCCTTAAGACTATTGTAGTCTATAAGCAATTTTAAATATTTGCAATAACAACAGTAAATAAAACAAAGACTTTGAAACAGTTTTTCCATATTTGTCAAATAATCATTTCATTTCAATGTGTATTTACTTATGTGTACAATCTAGTAGATTGGACTTAATTTACACAATTGGCATTTTTGCTAATAAAATGGTTTTGATCGAGAGTATTGATGAAGCTTTTTGGAAAGTCACTGAAACAAGTCAACACAGGTAGTGCTTTAAAATGCCTAAGTTCCTATATACCAAATAGGCATTGCAAACCTTGGTGGATAATGAATACCAAGAAAATTATAAAAAACAAAGGAAGTTATGGGGGTTTTTTGGAGGTATCTCACAATGGAGAATCTTATTGTATTTAAAAGAAAATTATTGACTAACCATTAAAGTCAAAAGGAATCTTTACCTTCAAGTACATCTACAACATCCAGGGAGCAGTTCTGAAGTGAAAGCAGCCAATAGAATTATAAGGAATTTTTCATTCCAATATTGAAAATTGTTCCTTCTTTTCTAAGGACATCACTAAAGTTCTTGGTGAAACCTTTGCTGGTGTCTCAAGCTCCAACTGTTATAATCCTTCATTTTTAAGGACTAAAAATTGTGCTGAGCGAATGCCAATTTCAACCATAGACAAGTTTTGCTTTACAACTGCAAATTTAGGATGTTGAAATTGAAGAAAGTACTATAGCAGGCAAAAAACATCAGTCCTTAACCAGATGGAATCAAATATTTCATGCTTCAATAGTTAAGTTCAGACTCCACATTAAATTTACTCATTTTGTTCTGTAGGATCTGGACTGAGAATGAATCTTCATCTTTTTGAAAAGAAACAATAGTGATTCCTATCTTGAAGGCGAGTAAAGGTTCTCCAGATTCTATGAATTATCAACCAATTTCTCTGATGAATTGCTTCTGTAAAATTCTCAATCTTGTAGTCACTGCTTGTCTCATATATATCTTAGAAAAATAAATGTATTCATAACTATCAGAGTAGTTTCTATTAAAGAAGATCCACTCTTGTTAATATAAAATATTTTACAACCCAAATCTGCAATGCTTTTATGTGGAGGAACCATCTGGTTTTTATAATCTTTGGTATTGAGAAAGCATATAACTCTGTACATACATGCTGTTATGGAATTCTCCATACATTATACTATTTTGTCTTTCAGTATAATCTTCCAACATTCCTATAAAACATTTTACACTCATGTGTATTTAAAGTTCATAATGGATTCTGTACACCCAATATTTTTATCTAGTCTGGTGGGGTATCTTAATGCTCAAGTATTCTATTTTAAGTATTATACTTTTTAACCTTCTCCTTTTTTTATCACCTTCTACAGATGGTATATGCTTTGTTGATGACTGGCAAATATCTTGTTAAGGATCAAACATTTAATTAAGAGACAATTACAAAAATAAGTTAATAAATTATCTATATGGTGTACTAAGAATGACCATATTCTGTATTCCTGTAAAAGCAATTGTGTTCATGTCTGCAAAAAGACTAGCCTTCATAACAATCCAGTGATTTAAATGAACAATATGCTTATACCTGTGATCAATCAGGTAAAATTCCTTGGAGTGGAATTTCATTGAAAATTAACCTTTTTTCCATATGTTCTTCCATTTGTCGAAAAAGCTTGAGTGAATGCATAATATCATCAAGGTGCTTTCAAATACATCTTGGGGTGTAGATAATACATCACTCCTGCGAGTTTACCAGTCATTTATTTTATCCCACCTTGACTAGGGTTGTGTTGTTTATGGATCAGCTAGATGTTCTGTTTTTGCAAACTGGATATTGACGATCATTCTGTTTTGAGGATATGTTCTGGTGCATTTCATACATCACTTGTCCAGAGTCTATATGTAGTATATCATCAATTACCATTAGACCTACAATAAATGCAGCTATCTGCTAATTACTATTATAAATAAAATCAGACGTGCCTTCATGTTCCATTGTTCCTAATGTCTCTCAAGAGACTTAATGATGCTAGTCCACCTTTTCTCATGTATGCCAAATCACATATTTGGCTTTTTGATCTATGTGATGTTTGTATTGAGTCAGTTGACAAATTTGCTCACCCCCCTTGGTTGAAATATTTTTATGAGCACTTTTACTCAATATAGAAAATCAGTTGCAATACCCATTGTTTTTCAATAGCTATACTCTTCGCATCTTTGCCAATATGAAGTGCACATTCCTGTATTCACAGATGGTTCTAAAACAGCATGTTGACTGTGAAATTCTTTTTAGTGATACGTCTTTTAGTTGCAGGCTACATTCATCCTACTCCATTTTTACTGCTGTAGTAACATTTGTAGACCATGCTCTTCACATGAATACAGATGGTTATCATCAATTTTGTGTGTATACTGACAGCATGAGTGTTTTAAAAGTTTTGAGAAACAATAGTTTTAATTGTCATCCTGTTGTGTCCAGGATTCTCTTGCTGGCAAGGGTTATGATATTATATATATATTTTTTGATTCCGAGTCATGTAGGCTTTGATGGAAATGAGAGTTCAGATTTAGCTGCCAAGGCTAATCGCATCTAATATTACCATCGGCTCCTCTCTCGATGTGAAAAGGGTTTATTTGTTCTCTGTGACAGAAATCATAGAACATGCAAGTTGTCAACAAACTGCATACCATTTTTCTATTAGTCACCTCATTTTCAATGTTATCATTACGAAGTGCTGATGTCAGTTTGGTTTGCTTTCATATCAGATATGCTCCTCTCACACATAGACATTTGTTTTTAAGTTAATTCATTCCATGGTGAGAAACTTGTGATGAACCATACACAGTTTATTACATTTTAATCTCAATCCCTGATTTTAACAACGAACGCTTACAATTTCTTAAAACAGATCTTTTAAATGTGTGTTTAAAACAGATGTGATGAATCCTGCACAATCTATCATTTTAATTTGATATGATGATTTTAACTATCTATGTTTACATTTTAAAAACTGATTTGTTTGATTTGCCAGCGGAGCTACTCCACAAAAACCTGTTTTCTTTTTTAAAATCAGTAGGTTTTTTTTTATATTTCATGTAAATGTTATTTTTTTAAATTTTTAATTATATATTTTACAGTATATTCGATTTATTTATTTTCAATATTTCCTGCTATATATATATATATATATGTATATATATTAATAGTACTATAAACAAATATTTTTGTTCTTTAATGTTGCTTGTGGGTTTAAAAAAAATATTACACAAAATCTTAGTTGCTTACTTTTGGTGCAGTACTTCCTTTTTTGGACCTTGCTCCACAATACTCTATCAACCAATCTAGATATTAAATTTTTAGAGACTTAATCATAATTATCACCTAAATTTTTGTTTTACTTCTAACTGTAATAATAATTTAAATATAGCTGATAATTTATTAAGGTTATATATTTTTTACCTACCAGCTAATATTTAAAAAAGAATAATGCTAGCTAATGCAAAATGATTTTAAATACACACATTGTTTAGTTTACTAATCATATTTCTTATTGCATGACCATTTTTGTTGGATACAAGTGAATTGATTTAATGTAATTATCACTGGTAATAAATATCTTATTTGACTGAAATATCTCAATGTTATAAGGTTTATATATTTGAGATAAGTTTTTATATTAACTGTATTTGACATCAACTATAGTGAAAAATAGTTTTCTAATATTCTGTTAAATTGTTTTTATTTTTAAAATGTATGTTTTTTATATTAATTTGAATTATTATGATAAACTTGAATTAATACTATATTCATTTATGTACCTTAAAGTTGGTAGGTTTTCATGATACACATCTAGATTGTTGTGTGAAAATTCTTTGAAAATCTATATAAATTAACAGATTTCAATTAAAAAATTTTCTGTATTAATGCATGATTTTAATTTTGTAAGTACTGTATACATGTTCAAAATTTTAAATGATTGATAAAAGTTCTGTATGAATAGTACATGCCTTATGTCATTAATAAAAGTTTTTAGTTATTTTAAAAAGACAGAATATGATAGTTATGTTAGTAAAGATAAAATATGCTTCTTATCATATGTATTATGGTATGAAAATTTAAAACTTATGCTTATTAAGATTTAATAGTTCTATAATAATAGCTTTTAATATAATTTTTTAAAACTTGATTGCACATGTTATGATTAATGAAACAATTTATCATTTTGCTAAAGAGTAGAATCAATTTTATTCTTTTATTATATTGAATGCTTGTTTGCTATTATTGAATTGGTATTTAGTGTTTGGAACACTTTCCAACTAGGAGAAATTGACAGGTGTTTGAAGAAGGTCAGTGAAGGCGTTGAAACCTTTGAAGACATCTGGCAAAAGGTAAGTATTCTGTTTTATGATTTAAAAAAATATTTTGAGTAAATTGTTATTGCCATTTATAGTAAAATCATTTTTGTAAATCTTTAATTTATTCATTTCTGCAAAAATATAGATTCAAAAATTTTCTTGTTATTTTTGAAGAATAATTATTTTTTTAAATTTTATATATCCATATTCATTCTCATTCAATTAAGCATATTGTTACAAATACTTTAATCTGTACATTTTAATAGCTTCACAATGTTACATCATTAAAAAGCTAATTTTTTCTGGTTATTTTGGCCTTAGAAAAATGCAAACATAATTATGATCAGAACCTCTGGTAAACAAATTATAGATTCTGTTGAATATTTTGTTAACTGAGAAAAAGTTTGTAATCATTTATGTACTGCATACCTTAATGTTAAAACTGTTAACCCATGATTACATTTTGAATATAATCCCAAGATTAATATTTTATAAAATCCCAGATCATATATATTGAAATATGTATATCATATATATTGAAATATGTCATAAATATTTATTATAAATACCCAGAAATTTAGCTATTACCCCATTATTTCCCTGGCCTTCCAATATTTCTGAACTCTGCAGTTAAAAAACACAAATGTAGAGCATGAGTGTAGATGAGTAGCATCAAAAATTTGATGTCTGCACAGAGTACATATGGGAGAGTTACAAAGTCCAAACCTATGCAAATATGTAGGCAAGCAGTCCTGGGGCCCGTAATCAGATGGAAGAGAGGCACAGCTGAGCTTCTAGGGAAATTGGGGATTGACTGTGTATACTTAAGCAGCGAGGCTCATGGCCTACTAGCACAGTCAAGCAATGCCTTCTGCTTTACCTTAAAGGCATATTTTATCAGAAGTTTCACTGAACTAAAAGAGAGGCTTTTCAAAATCTCTGGAGGACCCTTGCACCCTTTCTGGCCAAAAAGTCGACAGCTTCATTCCCAGGAATCCTGCAGTGAGCTGGGATCCACTGGAAAACAACAGAGATTGATGTTGATAGCTCTCTGCACTCCAATAAATGGGTATTATCAGTATATTGCCTGTTTGCAAGGGATTGAAGAACAGACTGGGAGTCTGACAAAATAACTGCTTTGCAGAATGACAAGAAATTATATCATAAATATGAATCTAACAAGTGTCACAAGAAAACTTCTTAGATAGAAATATGATATATTTATTAGTATATATTTATTTTAAATATTTATAAGTGCTATTTTTTATACAAAAACATCATTATCTAGATAGTGTTTCCCAAATTTTATTCCATAGACTCCTTATATCTAATATTAATTTACTCGATACCTGATGCAACCTGAAGAACACATTTTATGTTTCACATAATTATCTAAAACTATTTTATGTTTCCATATATAAAGTAAAAATTATTTCAAATGTAATGAATGCATAGTAGTCAGTTATATATACTGTATATCAGCAGATTTTTTCAGTAGAAAAATGTAAAATAATCATTTATTCCCCCTAAAAAGAGTAATTGTTTATTTAACGATTCACTGAATTAAATATAAAAAATTTTTCTTGGTATAATTTCCATGAAATCTAATGTTGTGATGGCTGTTATACTAATAAATGTGATTCAAATGTTTGAAAATTCTTTGCGTAAATTTTGGAGTGAATTAATTAGATTAACAATATTAAAAGAAGCAGAGAGTAGTCTGCATGATGAAATGATACTAAAACCCTTAATTATGTTGGAAAAAAATCCTAAAAGCTTACTAAATTGAACTGAAATATAAATCAAGTATTGTCTTAGTTGAAGGATAGTTTACTTTAAATGTCCTATCGTAATGTTTGAAGAAATTTACTGAAATCTGTCTTAGTTTTTGCACATAACTGATAGTTCCATAGAGATCTGCAATCATTAAATACAAATTTTTACAATTTAGTGTATTTCATTTTGAGATTATTACGTAGATATTTTTAATACATAGCCTAACATTCAAAAATTATTTCCAATATTGACTTTTTATCTTTTTAAAATTTATCAGACTAAAAAATCAAAATTACATAAAATGATTTTATTGTTAAATATTGGACTATAATATTTTATACATTTTTAATATTTGATTGCTTTAGAGCAGTGATTACCAAACTTTGACTTCATGGATCAGTAAATTAATAGTTTAAAGCCAGCGAACCACTAATAGAAATTTTTTAATTGTTAAATATATTTATAAAAAGTGATCTAGGAACACATAAAATGTACCTAGTTAACAAATGAAACTATTAATTGTAACCAAATTATGAAAGCTTTATTAATAAACATACTAAATGTTTATTAATAAACAAAACAATTAAAAAGTAGTTAAAGTATATCAACTTTTAGCATTATATATTCCTAGTGTGATGGATGTTCTTGCATACTTGAAATATGATCCCAATAAATATTAGGTAAAAGAAAATATGCACATGGTTAAGATTTTAGATTTTACCTGTCTTTTAAAAAATGCCAATTATATATATACTTAATAACACAACAAATATATTGAATATATTTTATATTCAGCTGATTATGTCCGTAAGCCCTTTTTTAAATGTTTGAACTGATATGTGGGAGAGTAAAACATTATAAGAGTATGAGATGAGAAAAACATGCAACTGAAACAATTCAGCTACTGCAGTATAACTTATTTACTATTGCATTATTCTGTGAAGTAGCATTTTTATAACTTTTCGCATATTATCATGAATTGAATTATGTTTCAATGTACCTTAAAACATAATTTAATGTGATAAGTGAAATTTTTTCATAGACCACACACTGCTTTAGAGAATGTTTAACTATAAATAATTATTCCTAATTTAAAAGTCAATCTTAAGGTCTTCAGTTAAGAAAGCAGATGGGCATTGTAGGCCTTGGTCTCATGGAGGCTGTCTTGTGCTATTGAGTTTTGTTTAAGATTATTAATTACTTGTATTCTATAATGTGTCTTTCATTACCTGTAAAAGGAAAATGTGAATTATGTTTGTAAAATGAAAGTATAAAGACAGATTTTTATTACTTTAAATATAAAAGAGAAAATCTTTAATAAATCTTAAATCCATTAAATTTCTTTCACTTTCAGGTACACAATGCGACTAATACTAACCAGAAGGAGAAATATGAAGCTGATCTCAAAAAAGAAATTAAAAAACTACAAGTAATTTTTTTTAATGTTACTTTCAATTTTTTATTTTATCTATTACATAATTATCTAATATTATATTTTCATGTTAGAAGAAGTTTTTTTTTCCTTGATGATTATAATGTTTTAAGCTTAGTTTCAGATTTTTGAATTTAAAAATTAGGAAATAATTGGATATATTGTTTGGATTGAATATATTTACATTTGGAACTTTTACTTAAATTAAATTTTGTATTTGATTAATATTACATTTTCTTTGTTTTCAGTTATTTTATCAAATATATTTTAAATTTTTTTGGAACATAGATATTTTATTTGTAATAAAATTCAAAATATGATTCCATGAATATAAAAGTTTTTATTTTTTTGTAACAAAATTTTGTTAGTCTTCTAAGCTACCTTTCATTTTTTAAAGTTTCGTTTCTACCTTTCTACTCCAATGTGGCTTTTTCATTTTGGAATTTAAAAGCAAATTTATTTCTAATTTGAAATTTTCATTTTTCTAGAGGTTACGAGATCAAATTAAAACATGGATGGCCTCCAGTGAAATTAAAGATAAAAGGACATTAATGGACAATAGGAAACTTATTGAAACGGTTTGAGTTGTTCTAATGAATTGTATATTTAATATAATAAAGTCATAAGTTAAATATTTATCAAATTGATTTACCTCAAATTGCAACTGAGCTATTTTACATTAAATTTATATTTGTGTGTACACAGCAATCTTTTAAAATATTTTCTAGATTAACCAAATATGAGAAGTTTTTTTTTACATAATATATTTTCATTTTGAAAAAGTATTTAATTTTATTGATATGGCTTTATTTTATGTTAAGTATACGAAAGTTTTACAATTTCTAATATTATGAATTTTAAACCAGTTTACTCAAATTGTGTTTGCAAACTGCAATTTTATTAAACTTGCAGCATTTTTTAGATATTGCTTCATTTTTTGCATGTCATGTAAATTATGTAACTTGTCTGCAGTATTTGCAGAAAAACTTTGATATATATGAAATTATCATCATTGTATGTAATGGTGGTCTGTAATGTATTCATATATTTAATCATAAAAAAGAGTTTTTAACTGCCAACACATTTAATATGTTTAATGAGTTTCTTAACAAAATAACTGCGAAGTATTACATTATTGCTTTAAATTATTGTTTTATTGAATAATGCCGACATGCAATTAAATGTAAAATCTCTAACAAATTTCGAATTGGTCCACTATTCCTTTAGAAAAATTAAAATCTGAATCATAGTTTTAATAAAAAGAAGGGAAAATTAATCATGTTTAAAAACATGTTTTTATAATGCTATATAAGATTGCAAATAAACCAGAAATGTTGTTTGCAAATTATCGATGTTTTTATATTTAGTACTTATTATCTGAGTAGCAGGATAACATAAAAATTACTGTTGAAATTTATAACCTTTACATGTATGAAATTTCTGAATTGATGAATTAATCATTAGATGTTGAAATATTAAATAATTCATTGGAATAATACACTAGTGGATAAGTTCACATTCTAAGGCAGTAATTGCATTCAGAGCCATGTTTACAGTGTGTAGTCCTTTTTCTGTCCATTGATACTGGCTGTTTTTGATGTTAGGACTCTTGGGCATTTTCTAGTTATTGCATGTAGACAGAAGTATTAATAGTCTGCCTACATGGAAAAAAATTGTAAATAATGCCATCTGATGTCCACCTACGCAGTAGCACTTTCTGGAAATGGAGTGGAGCCTTTGCAGTCCCGGGTATCATATCTGTCCATGACAACTATTGATGTGAATGCTTGTAGCTTGTGTACTGGATCCATTTTTTAACCATACTTAACAGATAATTTTGAAACTTCAATTTTTCTGGTAGAAAAGAAGTGATGAACAGATGGGTAACCTTTGAAGTTTATTTCATTCAATAAGTTTATGAAAGAGACATTTGCTTAACTTCCACACCTTCCCAGCTTATGTAAGTAAGCATAAAAGGTTTCATCAAAGATATGGAATTTAATTTCAAGTTCTTCACATGTTGGAGAAGTATTCTTTTTGACTGCACTTTTCAAATAATTCCCATTGTGGCTGTTGGCACATTTGATCATGGTTGTAGCACCAGCATGCTTGCTTCCCAGTATTTAGCCCAAAGTACCAGATATATGTAAACAGCTGGTTGGGTTTTCTGGTACAAGGACCAAAAAAGGACAAGTTGCATTCTTCGTAATTTAGAAGCAGGGACAAAGAAGATCCTTTATTGATAACATATATTCTATTAAATATAATTCACAGAAACAACTAAAATGATATTCCACATTTTTTTCAGCAGGGAAACCAGCTTTAATTTAAATTTAAATGAATATTTCTTTTGTGGAATGATTGCTTAGTTATTTAAGAATAATTTTTAAATTCAATTTTATTAATCACAATTATTTATTTGTTATCAATATAATCAGTTATTAACATAATTGATGTTAATTCTGGCAGTGTTGACTAAAACGACAAAGAAATTTGGCGCTAAATTTAAACATTTTAAATTTAAAAAGTTAAAAAATCATTTTGTTTTAAGGAAGTTATGATGCTACTTTTTTTCCAAATGAAAGAAATTCTTGTATTAAAGTGGCAACTGTCATTTAATTTTGTCTAACTTAAATTTTTTTATCAAAATTCTCGAAAGATTTTTTTGCCTTATTTTTAAAATATGAGTGCAATTTGTTTGTATGAAAAAGTATATTAATTATGTCATAAATGTCAGCTTATGTTAATAAAAGTCTCAGTGAAATGGTTTCCAGATTTCAGAGACTTTGAAAATCAGAAAAGTTTAATTATTTTAGTAGGTGTTAATTTTTAGTGGTTTGGTTGTGGATTTTGTTTTGAATAATTTACGGATTTGATTCCCATTTCAGACTTATCTGTACGTGATTCAGAATCATTTTAAACTGAATATTCCTGTTAAATTGTTCTTGTATGCAAAAAGTGACCATGCAGCAAAGTTACTTTGAGCATGTATGTGCTATTTTTAACCATAGATCACAATTAAATTAGCCCTTGTGATTATAAAGAACTAATCGATTAACCAGAGAATTTTATGTATGAGAATATTTATTCCTATTCTAGTACAATGTATGACTTCATAGTTAATTGGTTTCTGAAATTTTAGTCTATTGCATCTTGTCCACCAAGACAAAATTTTGTGACATGTAATTACGTGAATTGTTTTAATTATTCAGCAATCTTGTATAATAAATCTCATCAATTCTTTTATTTGATATTTGTTTGCGATATTTTTTAATCAGTCTCTATTTTGTCAATATTTTCAGTTAGAAATATATCTGTTAAATACTTCAGTTTTTTAAAATGTTAACAATTTTGATAAAGTTGTGTATTCTGAAGTTGATATTGTCTGCTTTTTTTGTGAGGATCAACAAATTAAATTTTCTTTAATTATCTCTTCAATTTTATTTGAAGAAGTCCTGCAATGAGTAAAAAAAACCTGATTGATATTTTTGTCTTAATTTTGTTTTTCTTCCAAAAAGTTTTTATTAGTTTAAAAAATTAACATTTATTTCGACGATTTTATTTAAAAATTTAGAAGACTTTTGAAGATTTTTTAAAAAAGGATGTATGTCAAAAATATATTTATTGTATATTTATACCATTCCTTTAATTTATAAATTTTATTGTAGCAAATGGAAAGATTTAAAGTGGTTGAGAGGGAAACAAAGACAAAAGCTTATTCTAAAGAAGGTTTAGGGGCTGCACAAAAATTAGATCCAGCACAAAAAGAAAAAGAGGAAATCACCAACTGGTTAGCTGTATGTATCTTAACACATCTTTCAATGTACCTTTTGTTGTAAATTATTGCATTTTCCTTTTGCTTGAATGAGATATCGAAGTTATAATTCAGCTTATTTGGATGACCACCATGAAAGTAATGATCACATGCATTCATTTTTAATTTAATGAATATATTTTAATAACTGACTAAACTAATTAGTTTATTGTGGAACATATGAAACACAATATTTACTTACTTATTAAATCTATATCTGAAAGGTTTTTTTTATGTGTATAATGAGATAATGTAATCAAAAATATTTATTTGTGTGCAATTTAATTTCTACACATTTTTTAAACAAAAGTATTAAAATAAAGAAAAATTTTCTTATTTGAAAGTTATCTCAAATATCTATTAAGCAACTAATTCTATTTATTAACCTATACTAATGCTTCTTTAAGATCTCATTACATGTTAATTATATGTACTACATGAAATATATGTTATGCATTTGATTGTTTAATACCAAATATGATACTTTAGATTATTTTATGATCAAATTTAATTTTAAAGGTTTGTTAAAATAAGTTGCAATTGCATTAAAAAATATTGTTTAAAATATTTAAAGAAAATTATTTTTGGTAAAAAGAAATATAAAAATATAATTTACTGAATATTTACATCAAATGAAATGTCAGATATTTGATTTTAATGAAATCTGAACTTGTTATGAAGTGTTCTTTGTTGAGTTTAGATTATTATATTTGAGTACAAGAATTAATGAAACCTGTTATTAATCAAAAACTGTAACAATAACTTGTATCATATTTTTTAAAATTATTATTACATGCAGATATAAAGTTAAGACTTGCAAAAAAAAAAAAAAACTTATCAATTAAAAGTATTTGTATATTTTAAGATTCCAATTTGAACAAAGGCTTAATTAAACTAGTGTAATATTCTAAAATTAATGTGGTTAAATGCTGTAAATATATTAATAACTAAAATGATACATCTTTATTTAATAGGTTGAAATAAATTCAACTTTTAAACTGATATTAAGATAATTTATTATTAATGACGATCAGTTCTAAGTTATAATGGCTTCATTTAATATTTATCATTTTTAAAAAGTAGTGCTAAATATACAGTATTAAAGAATAAGTTTGTTCTTTCCAAATAATTTATTAAATTGATTTAAATATTTCTTTAAAAAATAGTCATGTATAAAATTAGTATAATTTTTAATAAATTGAGTTTAGAGCTAAAAATATTATTTAAACTAAAGATAAGGAGTTAAGAAATTAATCATTATTAAATTTAAAAATGTTGAGTCAATATTGTAATATTTGAAGCTGTCAAAAATATCAGTTTTAGATTTATTTTCACTAATGTTTTGAAAAGCATAAAACAATTTTACCTATGTAAATTTATACATAGCTGCATGAAACAGTATTTTCTGACTGAATTAAAGTTTAGGAACTAAGACTTAATTAGTTAAAAAAATATTAATAAAAAAAGATTTTTAATATATTGTCATGTATAAAATCTTTCTATAAACTTTTGTGATCTATGTGTGCAAGATATCGTTTTATAGCTAAATTTTTTTGAAAAGCTAATTATTTTGAACTATCTAATTTAAAAGTGATATTTTAGTTCAATTAAAAAATGCTGCTTTATATATTGAATTATACAGTAAATTCTAATATACTTAAAAATTCTTTTTCTGTGGTGTTTTTAAACAGTGGTTGTAATAAACAACTTAAGAATAAAAAGATGATCAGCATAAACTTTAAATTTCTACATTTATAATTACCTGTTTAAAAATGGACATTCCTTATTAAATTCTGTTGTGTTTTTTGGTACATCATAACATTCTTAGTTTTATCATTAGAATTGCTCTGATTTATAAATAAACAATTCTGTCCTAATATATATATATATATATATATATATATATATATATATATATATATATATATATATATATATATATATATATATATATATATATACATACATACATACAACATTTCTTCATTTCAACAGTTTTTTAACTCTTACTTCATTCTTACTTCAAATGTGGATGTTTGTGTTGGTTTGGAGTTTAAACCCTATATCCCAATCCAATTACTCCTCTGCATTACATGATTAGAGCATTTATCAAGCCAGCATTTTCAGTTTTCACTGAATGTTTTGCATACCCATTCATCTAATGGCTTAAACAATGATGTTAATTTACATGGAATAATTACCTTCTATTTGTAACATTGAAATTGGAACTTTTGACTAACTATACATTTATTAGCTGTCTTTACCAAATACTTGATATTTCACATTGTTCTACATTGATTTCATGATAGAGTTTGTGATATTTGAAAATAAATACATGCCTTGAATTTATCTGTGTTTTACCAAATTTAACCACCAAAGGGCAATTTAAAATAATAAAAAAATGAAATTATGTGTGTGTGTATATCTGAAATGGTTATAATGTATCTTCACAATAAATGAAAAAGTAGCTAAATTGTAAAACTCAAAGAGAAGATTATATCAGATATTTCAGCTTGTGTTAGAGAGGAAGAGCCTTCTTATGTTTATTTTATCAATAAATTATAAAGTTTTAGAAATGAAATGTTATATTTATGTTTATAAAATTTGTAATGTATTTGAAGAACCATTATATTACTGCTGCATTGTTATATTTGTATTTCAAGATTTATTTTAAATTAGATTGTTATATAATATTTTTTGTTTATTCTTTAGAGAAATATATATATGTATGTGTGTGAAGTAAATAATCATTGGTTTATTGTTTATTTTATTAACTATTTGATTTTAAAAAGGACTTAATAGTTAATAGAATTACAGAATGTATATATTTTAATAATGTAAATATATTTATCTAGAATACTGTAGAGCTTTATCTTGTTTTTGTAAATGCTTTTCTTAGTTGAAATTTAATTTTCATATTTCAGTTGTCTATAGAAGCTTTAAACATTCATGTTGACCAATTTGAAAGTGAATTGGAATCTCTAAGTGTATTTTTAAAAAAGAAAAAAGCAGATAAAGAAGTAAGTTAAGCTTTATTTCCTCCTTGTCTTTTAATGCTTTATTGTATATTTCCTTTGTTTTAATTCCATATCCTTTATAGAAAGTAGATCGAGCAGAAGAATTAAAAGGCTGGATAGAAAAACACAGATTTCATATAAAACAGCTTGAGACATTGATGAGAATGTTGGACAATGGTACTGTGGAAGTTGACAAAATTAAAAAAATTAGAGATGATGTAGACTTTTATATTGAGAGCTGTCAGGAGCCTGATTTTGAAGAAAATGAATTTATTTATGAAGACCTTGAATTGGAAAATATGCAGGAATTCTTATCTAGAGCAAGGATTTGTAGTAAGTTATATGTTTTTATTCTTCTAGAATCTCTTAAGCAACTAAATTAAATTAATATATTGTATTGGCCAAGAAATATTTAAACAAAATATGAAAGCTAAACAAAACTATTTATTAATTATATATATATATATATATATATATATATATATATATATATATATATATATATATATATATATATATATATATATTCATTTCATTCTTAATATAGAACAATTATTTATTACACATTATTAAAGCTCCTCATAAAAGAAACTTTCAACTTACTTTACTATGTTATAGGAGAAATATTTAGATTCAATGCTAAAACTGTGCAGTTTTTCATGTGAAATTTGCATATTTTTTAAATTTCATTTTATCACAAAAACTATGAAATTAAGTTCAGATTTACTGGGAAAAAGTTGTTCTCATTACTGTGAAATAATCTTCAAATAATTTTTTGAAAACTTGTTCTAAGGGAGCAGTCAATATTTGGCTTGATGTAACAAATATTTCTTTATGTTTGATTTTCTATATTTGATACTATGTAATTCAATAGCTTTTTTGCATTATGACTGAGATTTTTTTTCTTTTGCTATAATTTAAAATATAAGACAAGCAAATTTCCACTTTCAATAACATGTCATAATCTTGTTATGGTTATTAGTAAATTAGAAAAATCTTCAGGACATATCAGTTTCTTAAGATGGTATAAGTGAACTTGATTATGTTTAATCTTTTTAATATTTACACTCATTATATTTATAAAATATTACAAGATATACTACATTTTAAATAATTCAATATGTTTAATGTTGTTCCACCATTAAGCATTACTTTTGATGTAGAACATACTCTTAAGAATTTTGAAATATTTTTAGAATTTAATAAACTGGTAGCCAAATGGTATGTACTCTTGTTTTCAGTTCAACAGTTTGTGGTTTCAAATCCTGTCTTGGGTATGGATATTTATAGTAGTTCAGATCTTAATTTGCAGTTACTGGTCTGGTTAGCCATTATGTTAAAGAAAATGATCATTAAGCAACAATAATTCTCTCTCTCTCTCTCCTTTTTTTTTTTGCAGATAAAGCACTTTTTTATTTGCACGTATTAAATTAAGTTTTAGTTTTTGGTTCCTTTGGAATGTAATAATTAAGATGAGTGTTGATGTTAGTAGATGTAGATGATAGAAAACTTTTATACAGCTTTTATTCAATTATTCTATTTTTAAAATGCAAAATTGAGAAGCAGTGTTAAATGTTTTTTACATTTATTTCATGAAACATTTTGTTTGGAAAATTTTTTAAATGAATATAATATACCTAAAGAATTGATTGGCTCTTATTAGTTCATTATTCATATGTAATTAAAACATATGGGAAACAGTTAAAAATAATTTTAAAATCCAAACTTTATTTGTATTTAAGTAAAAAAAAAAACTGTACATGCATATATAAATTTCAAGTTTCACTTATTTTTTCAGACAAAATTATGATTTGTAATTTTCTTCGTTAATTCATTCATTTAAAGTTTTCCAACTCCTAGGGTACATGTGATCTTAAATTGGGGGAAAAAACTGCTTTTAGTATTACTTGTAATGTATGAAAGTTGTTTTTCTAATTGATAGTGCCTCTTATAATAGTTATGTTTGTTTTAAATTTCTTCTAAGTGTATTCCATTAATCTGATATTTTATTCACAATGCCTGATCTATTAAATTTATTCTAACTTTTTTTCATAATATGTACTTTACTAAGTTAATTATCTCTTGTCCATGAAATTTATTGCTCAATTTTATACTTTTGAATCATTTCATAAAATTTTAGTATTTCACTTTATAAATTTCCATGTTTATCATAGTTTCATTAACATTTTTATGGGAATTAGTTTGTTTATAAGATTTCAATGTACTTCATGCTTCCATTTTTAACTATCACAATTAGTTTTATTAGTAAATTAAATAGAAATTTAAATGGCTTTTTTAAACTGAATTTAAGCAAAATCAAGATAAGGAATATTTCCATTTATCTTGATTTTTTTTTAATTTTTCATTACAAACTATAAAAATAAAATTCTTATTTAACATTTCAAATAATTTTAACTAAGTAAAGTTTAAATAACTATAGTCAAAACATCTCAATTGTTAATTATAATATTCTAATAAATGTAATTGCAGATTAAAAAATGAGCAGAAGTTTTTGCTCATTAATTTTAAGACAAAAATAAATGTCTATACAACTCTCATTAGAATTATCATATTGTATAATAGTGAATATTCACCATTAAAAACAACTGATGAAAAACTTATAATCGTTGAAAAAAAATACTTTGTAAGTTTTTTTGACCCACTTAGGGTAAATGACAAATGGAGAATTTTATTCAAACATGAAATTCATAGAAAGTATGTTATTGTCTAAGTCATTAAAAACCTTGTTGCATCAGGTAACTTAGACATATTTTTATATGTGACAACTTGGATCCTGTTGGGGGAGTGATCTTTGTAAATGTAGAGGTTAATAGAAAAAGAGGAAAACCTTGCGGTAGATGGTTGTATTGTGTAGAAGCAGGTTTAAAAGCATTAAAATTGAACTGTTTTGGATCATAGTGCATGATGGGGTCCATTGGAAGAAGCTTGTTGAGACAGCCTTGGATTATAATGAGCTTTAATGCAATTAAGGAATTATAATATTATTTGTAAACTTTTTAAACCCATGGTTTGTGGGATTTTTCAAATGAATTATGTAATTATACTTGTGTACTGTCCATAGTTCTTAAATGTACTGTAGTTTACAGTTACACTTAAATATTGGCTCTTGGTACTTATTATAATTATGTACTCTATACATAAATTTAAATGTCTATATTGAAATTTTTATTTTCAATTTTAGGTGATGATGAAGGCTCTCAAAGGTCCAATTCACCAACATCTACAAATTCCATTTCTCCATCTTCTAGTCCTTGTTTACTTTCAAACCATTCCAAGTCAAATAATGAGGTAATATTGTATGAAAAATGTGATATATTTATGTAATGTGTGATATATTAATGTTGATTCCTAAACTGTGTGCCTACTAAATTTATACTGAAATTAATGAGAAAGTAATTTTAAATCAAGTAATTTTAATTTTCATAAGTTACAATGATCCTCAATTTACTCAATTTTCATTTAAAAAATAAAGCTGATTAAAATCTAGAATTTAGCAATATTTTATCAACAAGAACAAGAATTTTTAAGCATTACTGTATTTTCCAAATCTATTAATTTTTTCTAGAGATATCTTAATTTTTTCATAAAACTAAAAGATTTTTTATCCTTTGTGTTTTGCTTGTTTATCATAATTTTAACAGCTTACAGTTTGAAGATTTTTGTTAACTTACATGTTAACATTCATTTATCATGTTTATTCATTTCCTTTTGTCTTTCCATAGTTTAGTTCTAAGGAAAATTTAAAATAGAAATATATAGTTTATATAGAAATATATCAGAAATAAAATGTTCCAACTGATAAGATACAATGCACACAATACAATATGTATGATGTGATGTTGCCCATCCCATTAGATTTATTTGATTGTGTTTTCACAACAAATTTTAGGCTTGCAACAAGTTATGACTATCTTTGTGAATACTGCATTTTATTAGCACGACTAATAACTTACACTTTTTGAAGAAACATATAAACTTAACAAAATTGGCAAATTGTAACACTTTTGTTTTAGATTTTTATTGTTTAAAACTTTGGGTTGGTTTGAAGGCTCATGATTGTTGCCATTGCCTGATACAGTAGGAAAAAATTTATATTTTTACTTAAATATTTGTTTTTTTATTGACTGATCAACATGGTCAATAATTAAAAACATTTCTTTCTTGGACTACAAGAAGAGACAAATTCTCTCTCAAGTTCATTGCTTTGAAAATTTTTAAATATTATTCAGTATCATAATGAAATATTTAAAACACATTTTTCTTTGTCATAAAAAACATAGGTCTTATGTTTTTTTACGGATAAAGATATCCTGTTTTAACTTTTATTTAAGTATATTCTAATATTTATCCTTTTAATATTTTACTTCAGGAGAATTCTGTTACACCAGTCAAACCAATTGCAGTCAGGGCACAATCATCAGGATCGTTATTAACTACAGTACAAAATAATAAAGGAGCTCTTCCATGTGTTTCAAGAAATAATAGGTAATTTTAAATTTAAGTAGTTCAAATTACCTGATATAAAGTTACCAATACTGTAATGAATTCTTACATTCAATTAAATTACTGATAGTAATTGTTAAAATACAGGTTCTGTTATACAAGGACTTCTTGTATTAGGTTAAAAGTGAATACTTTTCTATTATAATGCAGATTTCATAATGTTAATTATGAATGGTTGATATGAAACTAGCCAGAATTTTTCCTTCTCCTACCAATTAAAGAAACCAGAAAAGAAATGACTAATCTTGTATAAACTTATAGTATTTTTGTACACTTGCTAAGATTTATTTTATTGATCTTATTATTTACTCTGCTTACTTTAAATAATTATGTTATTAGTTTTAAATCTTGGTTTTTTTTAAGTGCTTATAATATTACCAAAAAGAGATTATATATTTATGATCACTTATGTTTTTTATATTTAAAATACCTTATAGTATTTAAAAAATTATAGTTACAGTACAAATTTCTCTAGTCCCATTTACTCTTGTTCATTAAAGAAAATTGTAAAGAAAGACAATAAATTTCTTATCTTATAGCTTCTGGGTACATTTCTATATAAGTTGCCATCATTTTTGCCCCTTGTACTACTGAAAATGGAAATCCTAGTTGCAGCCAGGTAGTAGAGATAAAAAAAATTATTGTTTTGGTTCAATAACATCATGAGTCATTTTATGAATTTCTCAACAAAAACCTTTTTACCAAAAAAGCATTTAACATTTTTCTAACAAAGTGATATCAGTGTAAAAATAGCGATGTGATGAAATTATTCATTTCATGAAAATTAAAACATCAAGTTCTTGCTTAATTATTGTTAATTGGTTTTAATTAGTCATCTGTTATTAAATAAGAAA
Source organism: Latrodectus hesperus (assembly GCA_037975125.1). Taxonomy (NCBI): domain Eukaryota; kingdom Metazoa; phylum Arthropoda; class Arachnida; order Araneae; family Theridiidae; genus Latrodectus; species Latrodectus hesperus. The sequence continues at coordinate 87,329,696 of CM075858.1, forward strand.
ATATAAATATTTGTTTTAAAAAATGCTAAACAATTAACTTGATATTTGTAAAACCTTTTATCATTTTTGATTTTTCTTTATGCTTGTAACTGTTCTGGTCGCTTCATTATTTCTAACAATTTGACTTACCCACCAATGTTTGTAATGTTGTAGAATCTACTTTAAGTAATGAATCACATTCATTAACTATCACATTAAAAATTATCATAGAGCTATAAACAAAAATGTATGTAAGAATGATGCAAATTTTTTATTAGCTATTGTTATATACGACAGTAATTAATAACCATTTTTTTCTTTCATATACTTTATTCACTATCTCACTTAATTTGTATTGTTACATTTAAAAAGATGGACAAATCTTACTTCATTTCTTTTTACTATAATAATATAACTGATGTCACTCAAAGCAAACTAAACTAAAATAAAAATACAGAATTAATCTGTTGGCTAAAATTAATCAAATATGTTTGACATACTCCCACCTTTTGATAAAAAGGATTTTATCAAAATAAATATTTATTAAACAACTATACTTGACAGCTATGTTTTAAAAGCTATATCTAAAGATTATAAAATAGATAATTTAAACGCATTTGAAGTAATGTAAGTTGCAAAACATTAATTTTCTTCAAGATTTGGCACATTCGTATGTTCCTTAACTTCATTCTGATAATTTGTGATTATAAATAAGTCAAGGCTTAAATAAATCTTAATATTTTTAAATTCAGTTAGTTATAAGCCCCACATTTGTTCAATGCATGTGACCCTGTTTGTTGTATTACTTCAGCAAAGAAGTGTTCATTATTTTGATTTAATCTAGCAATTCATCTGAAAGCAGTGTTAACAGTTCTCCACCTTTAAATCATCACCACAATAGCCATTTTGTTATGTCTCCTGCTGCACCTACTACTCCATATGCAATAGCAGCTGCTGGTAATTCATCATCTAAAGGTATGTTAAAGAAATTTATTATAATTTATTAAAAAATTTTTTTGCTTGTTTTGAATTGCTTAAAATGGTACAGATTTTTATGAGCTGACCTAAGTTATTCTACTTAAGTTATAATTAATTTGAATTTATATATGTGGATTATTTAAAATTAGGAATGTAAATGGCTATGTGTGTGAGGGAGAATGTATGTATACATAAATTGTGTTTTATTATGTGTGACATGAATTTATTATGAATTAATTATATTTTTAGTAAGTAATTTTTATGATTAATATTCAATATTTTCATAGATTTGTTGTTTTCTAGCATGTTAATATATATATCAACTTACTATATTATCTATGGCAAATAATGTAGTGTAATGTAAATGTATAAATACATATTTAATTAATCATAAATTATCTTATATTATTTAGGCATTTTGTATTCTTCAATAATCTGTATCTTTAGAAATAGAAAACTTTTTATTAAAATGTCTTCTGTATAAATTAAGTACTGATTTGCCATGGATGTTATAAAGCCTGTTCTAGCTTTGCTCACATACATATCTGTGCTTACATATTATTAAATTTATACATAACATTAAATTTCTCATCTTTGTTTCAAGGCTGTAGTTTTATATTTCTTTTAAATTTTTTCACCCAAATTATCTTAATTTTATATATTAGTATCATTGTAATAAATCTATGCATTTAAATTTTTTAATGTTTAACGATTATCTGTTAAAGAAAAATTTTTTGTTTGTTTAAAGCTAAATTTTTAAAACAATATTCTTTAAAGGCGTAGTTGATTTTATAAATGTTGTATAACATAGCATTTTGTTTCAGTTAAGCTTTGTGTTTGATGTTAATACATAAATGTTTTATATTGCCAAGTTCTTTTGTTTTGTAGTATATAAATGAAACTACATTTTTATAAATAAATACTAATACATTTAATAAATGTTCCAAAAATCAATTGACATATTGTCTGCTCTTTAATAGTCAAGTTTACATCTGTATAGTAAGATATTTGACCTTTAGGTGTTCAACTATTTGGGTTGAATTCCTATTTTTGGCTTTGGTGTTTTAAGTGATTCAAAATACACTTTAAACTGTACATTCTGCCTTTCATTTGCAAAAAAATTATCGAAATATAAACAAACCAAATTAAACTTGTTTTGTAAGTATCAGATTAGTTTTCCACTTCAGAGTATCGATATTTCTAATAATCAAATTATTGATTTTAGTGTTAAATAATTTTTCTAATTATTTTTGAGTTGCTTAAAGGAAATCTTAAAGCATATTCTGGTAATAATTAATTTTGTCGTGTAATGTACTATTTTTTAATTACATTTCAAACTTTTGTTTTTTAAAAATTTAATATTAATAGGCAAATTAATTTTTTGCAGCTCATAATTCTTCTTCAGAAACTAATTCCATCAGTGCAAATAGCAATAGCAGTAGTAGTGCTCAGACAACAAACTGTGTTGACTCCTTGTCTACTAGTAATAGCTCTGAAAATATGCTAAATCACTTGGAAGTGACCTCATCTGCTCCTACCACAATATTCACTACAGCTATCCTTGATCAAATGTCAGGATCTAACTACTCTCAACAGCATTCACAATCGCAACAATTACAAAATTTCTCTTCAAGCTCCATCTCTCTGAATAGTAGCGTCCATTATTCCACCACCCCCTCTTCGTGTGTGGACAGTGTGATCAAACCACCCTCCTCAGTTGCTGCTACATCATCAGCCGTCACATGTTCCTCAACTGCCAGCAATGCATTATATAGTGCTGCAGCTGCTGCAGGTTCATCTGTTGGACGTAGTGGTAGCACTGTGCCATCTCAAAACAGTCCTCCCATTTCATCTTGCAATGTGATAGGAAATAATGTTACACAATCAGCAATTAACTGTTTACTTATGAATGGACCCATGTCTCCGAAAGTATCAAATCAAATTTATAATTTACCATCACTGTCTGGCGTAGTAAGTACATTTGTTAATATTCTAGAAGCATTTCAATTTTATGTATTTAATATTCTTAACCTATTAAATTGAATGATTAACCTATTTATTAGTTTAAGTGAAAATGTTTCATTTTATTCAAACTTATATTTTTTTGAATAATTTTATTTCTGAATATTACTGTGTCAAGTATGAATCTGAGCAAAATTTTTTATTTTTAATCTAAATTAAAAAAAATTTTTTTAGTGAATGCTATTTTGTTTTTGTTGAGGTTTTATATTCTATCAATCTTTTCCTTTCTAACATCTGTACAGCTTTTTATGAATACCAATAACTTTTGATAAGTAAAATTCTTTAAATAATTTTACATTTTTACAAAAGACTAATGGCAGTAATTATATTTCTGAAACATTCCTATTAACTATTTTTGATATAAATTATTGCAATTTGAAATATGTATCTTCTATATTACTAGATTTTAGTAACTGAAATGTGATCTGAAACAATTATTTCACATTATCCTGATTTTATGTTATTTTCTACTGTGTTTTATAACATGGTTCTTATAACTTCTTGAAACTCCTGGAATTTGAATAATTTTTTAAGAGCCTTTGAAACTTCTGAAATTTTCACTTAATTCCTTAAAAATCTTGAATTACTCCTGGAATTTTACCTGGAAATTACTTACCTTGATGCATTTATTTTTTGCTTGAAAATGTTATAAAGTTTTAACTTTTTTGTTTTAATACTTTAAAATTTTCAATGAAATTGTTTAAAAACCAAATTGAGTATTAACTCTTAGTGTTACCTTCAACATCTAGTTCTGCCACAATAGTTTCAATCAATTAATCTTGTTCAATTCGCAATAAAAGCTATTTCAAATTTAATTAATTTCTGCACAATTTTGTGAAAATCCAGTTCAATCAGGACCAGATGTAGATTTATGTATGTGAAGTGTAATCACCAATTAAGTCATCATGTGGTGCAATCAGGGGGTGATTTTAAATGATTCTTTTTCTATTTGTTTCTGCCTTTTGTTTTTCACTTAAAATATACTTTTCCATAACTTGATGAAAATTGGATATAATTTGAATGAAAAGGGATTCATTTGTTTGTTTATCAATGAAATAAAGGCTGTAATAAATTATTTAATATACATGGTGGTAAGTGTCTTTTCAATGACCAGTGGACTCTGGAAAAACCATACAAAGATTGACTTTTGCATGGTTATGGAAAGAAAAAATTTCACAATTTTGTAGAAGAGGTTAAATCACTACAGTTGACTTTAAGATTTCAAGATTGTGATCATGAGAAATTTAATTTTATTTAAGATAGAGTTGATAATTTTTATTTTAACATACTCTCAAATAAATTGTCACTTATGGAAAATAGTTAATTTGATCTAAATGTGGGTTTTCTGTAAACTAAAATTTAATGGTAGAAAATTTAAGTAATCTATTGTTACTAAGTACATCATTGATAATCACATTTTAAACATAGGATGGGTCAACATTATAATTAGCAAAGACCTACTTAGTTTTGCTGTTAGTACCAGGCAAAAGTATAAATTATATTTAGATAAATTAAAATAGAAAAAAAAATTGCTGCCTATATAACAGAAGGAAAGCAAAGAGCACTTCTTAAAAAAACTGATGAACTGATAATCAAAGTGAAACATTTGGAAGATGACATTTATATAATATAGATGAAAAATCTATAGTAAGAATTGCTGAAAAGCTGGTAAATTAACATTATTTGTGATTTACCAGTTCTTTCAGCAACTGTTGCTTCTCTGAAGCACCATGTCACTATAGTGCTTCAAAGGAGCAATAGTCATTTCTCAGTATTAATTAATTAATTAAAAGCAAAAGCTTTAGAAATGGAAAATTATTATTTTCTAACAACATTAATGTGTATGTGTAAATAACCAAGAAACGTGAAAATCTATTGAATGATTAATATAATACAACCTCTGACAAAAAAGTTTGGTGAATAGTCCTTTAACATTAATGTTGATGAATGTGTCAACGAAAGTTACCTAATGGTTCCTTCAAAATATTAACTATGTGCCACTGAAATCTCCTATACATGTCCTGGAACGTTTGCAAAAAGTCTTTTGGGATGGAGATCCAAAGACTTGTCACTTCACATCTCCTTTCATTAAATCTCATTCCTTTCAAAGGGAGTATGGTGGATGTTCATCTTGCACCAACCCCATTTTTTGCCAGGAATTGTTTGATAATATTAGCTGAGTGTTGTCATGTACAAAAAACATGAACCTTTGTGTGTAATGGAGTCGTACCCTTTGTAGACCATTTTATAAAACCGGTCAAAATTTTAGTGTAACTTGCAGCATTCACCATTGTTCTCTCAAATAGAAATTCTTTGTGGATAATGTCTTAAATATCAAAAAAGGTAATGAGCATTATTGTTATGTAGTTTTGTTTTTATGCTTTGACCTTTTCCCGATGAAGTGATGCAGGAGAAAGCCATTTTATGCTTTACTGTTTTGCTTCAGGGTTGTAACTGAGATACCAGGATTTATCTTTTGTGGTAATAACAGTTCAAGAAGTTTGATGTTGTTTCCACCATTTCAACCAAATCATGTGAAACCTGTAAATGAGCTTGCCTCTTATCATTAGTCAAGTGATGTGGCACAAGACAGCAATATGTTTTCATCATCCCTAAATTATGAGTAAAAATTTGTCGCAAACACATTTCCTGATTAATCAGCAGTTCATCAACTATCATGCGTACAGTTAATTGACAATCTTTCCTAATAAATTTCCTCACTCTTTCAATGTCTTTGTCACTGATGAAGATTGCTGGTCTATCGCTACGGTGTTAGAAACAGTTTCTCTGCATTCTTGAAAACAGGTGAACCATTCATGCACACACTCCCTGGACATTTCTTGATTTTTCAAAAACAGGTAAAAGGCTTGTGCAAGTTTCTTTTAGTGTCTAGGTAAGTTTAAACAAAACTTTAAATTGCTTTTTTGTTTGTTCATTTTCTTGTTCATAGTTAAGAATCAATTACCCTACCCCCTGCTGCTTCACATGGACAATGTCTTGCTTCAATAATGTTGCCAAATCATCCATTCTTATTACATTCACTGAGCTTTATTGTCAGAGGGAAAATGATATACTTCAATTCTTGACTGAAATAATTTTTATCTTTAAGGCAAGGTTGAATTGCAAAAAATGTTATAGTTGTGAGAAACATTCTGTGGGCAAATAAGCTCCCATACACATAAATTTTAATAATATTTATAAATTTGTTTATATTTTATATTCATATTATTTGCATATATCTTTTAAATCACTAGCCATAATATTCTCAGTGTTTCAAGAAATAAAGATATCAAAAAATAAATGATATATTATCAAATTAAAGAGAAAAAATGGTATTCTTAAATGATTTTTAAGTTTTGGGCAAAATATTGTAAATGTTCATATGCCTTTTAGAAATCTATTGTAAAATTGCTTTATAAAACTATCTTGGGAAATATTTTAAATATAAATTAATATTTTAACTTTAAAATTTTTCTTGAAGTGTATTTTGATCAGACTAGTTAACTAAATGATTGATTGATTGAAATTAAAATTTATATATATATATATATATATATATATATATATATATATATATATATATATATATATATATATATATATATATATAGTTTATTCCCATGTAATATTTATTCCTATTCTTAATTTTCTATTTTAGAGCTTCTGTATTTCAATCTTTTCCTCTTAAAAATAGCGTGTTTTATTTTTATTTTGTTTACACACAAGTACTTTTATGTTCTTTTACTTGATCTTCTTTTTGCATTGAGAAATAAAAAGATTGAACGTGTCCCATTATTGGTTAATTGTGTGCTGTAAAAAATTCGTAGAGAGCGCACACGAGTTCAACTCAACACATAAAAAAAATTTCAATTAAAAATTAAAGTTACAGATGTGTGGAAATACATATGAGAAAGTTTTGAAAAGAATGATTACAAAGAAATTTTTATTGAAAAATAAACAATTTCAATTTATATGACAATATTAACAAAACATTGCCACATAAATTAAAATTTTAATCATTTGCCAATATTTTAATAGTATAAATGTTTTTTCAAATAGCCTTGGCCTTCGATATGCTTAATATTTTTATTCTTAGTTGCTTTATTAACTAAATATTGTAGAATATTAATATAAACTATATAACTGTATTTTTTATATTTAATGTAAGAGCATATTTACAGTACCATGAAAAAATGTGCATGAATGAAATGTGTGAATTGTTTCATAAAATATGAATTACATGAAATATTTTTATTGACTAATGCTATAAACTAAAATTCAATCACCTATCATAGAACAAAATATTTTAAAAAAATGCAGATTTAAAATCATTTATATGTAGTACATTCTGATATTTTTCTATGTTAGTTTAGTGTTAATTAAACATTTATGTTTAATTTTCATAGCCATCTATTTTTAAAAATAATAATTAAACATTTCTATCTTTAAAAATAATAATTAAACATTATCTTTTGTTTCCTGCTAATAGCATTTGTTTCTGAGTAAAAATGAAAACTCAGAACATTTTCCATCCTTTGTTACTTAAAATTTTTCAAATAATTTTGTTTATCTTTTTTTGTTATCTTAATGTGGAACTTGTGTTGATTCAGTGTGAAGAATCAATGTCCTCCTTAAAGTCAATGGCTGAACAAGCTGTTTTAAATGCTGGCTTAGAAACTCATCTTCCTACACCCACTTCACCATCTTCTGTAGAAAAAGGCAGGTGTTTTTGTGTTAATTCAATATCTCAAAATACGTTTAATTTATCTTAGTTATAAACATTTTTTAAAGTTAAAAATATTTTATCATAATTTTGTAATTAAAGCTAAAAGTAATTTTATAGAAAATAATTTAAACATTATAATTTAAATACTGATATAAAATAAACTTTTTAGTTTTTGTAATTTATTACCAATTGTTACAGTTATAATTATAAAAGTATTAATTTACAGCTGGGTTTTTTGAGACTTATTTATCCACAGGAAAATTTTAGAATAAGAATGTGGCAATAAAACTTTATTTTGTTAGAAGATTTTTAAAATACATTGAAATTACTATTTGTTATGTTTATATTAGCTCTCAAACTATGAATTGATTTAAAATTCATTTTAATTTTTATATAACAGATATAGAAAAATTTTATATCTGTTATTATGCATAACAGATATAAAATTTTTCTATAAAAGTATAGTAATTTATTTAAAATAAAATTTCTGAATACTATTAATTCTTTCAAATCTTTATATTAGAGCAAGAGTGAAAGAATTGTTTGATATTTTTTATATTATAAAAAATGAAACAAATTTATGAACTTTAAAAAACTAGTACATTAATTGCTTTTAAAAGGGACAAATGCAGTATAGGAAATGGAAATCTAGATGCTTTTAAAAATTCTATGTGACATCTAGTGATGACGGCATAGTTGTGTAAAAATCAATACAATGCTTTTTACAGTATGGACCAAACAAAAAAGACTTTATTAAACTCAGTATTGTTTCAGTTACTCCAAAAGGAAGAATAATCAAATGTCCCTTAGTATTTGATATGCCCTTCCCTTACTTCAATGATTGCACAATCTTTTCATTCTGAGCACCAGAATATCCATCAGTTCTTGAGGTTAGAGTGCCAATTCCTTAATCAGGATCTGTTTGAGTTTTTGGATGTTCCTCAGAGGATGCAATTCTGTTGTATCCTTTAAGTAAGATTCTCCTTAAAACATCCCATGCACGTTCTATGGGATTTAAATCAGTAGTATACTGGCCATTCCATTATAGTGATATCTATCCTTTCTAATAGTTAGTTGCTGATTAGCAAGAGCCTGATATGGCCATGCATTGTTAATCATATAAATTAATGTAATATGTTCATATAAACGTTCTCAGTGAAGAACAGGCACACATGTGGAAGGGTCACCTTTTTGCAATAAGTGATCTCTAGTTGCATAATCTATGTCAAAAGTGTGGAACTCAGTCTACCTATTCAGCATAATGCCTTGTCATGAGACAGTTTCCAGGACCACTGTAGTGGTCTCTTTCCATGATGTTACTTGGGGGAAACAGACCGAAGGCCACACACCAAATCAACTGTTATTCAGAATTGCTAATGGCAATGAAAGAAATTAAAGAAATGTTTGATTTTTGTCCATCTTACACCACTTTAAACTGTGGCACAGTTGACCAACTTTCAAAGGAATGCAGCTTTAATGACAGCAGGAAATGGTTCATCTTTGTGAAGGTGTCTGGTCAGTAAACTGTGATACTTGTTGCTCTGTTTTGTATATAATTGCGAGGGAATGAAATTTGCTAACAGGTTTCCGGTTCTCTTTCCCTGGTCAATATATTACTCATCTACTGCAATTGTTTTCTTTGAACAGCTATCGCCAACCTTTCCTTAAGCTGTAAATACTGGAATGCTTTCCAAGTGTGAAACAACACTTGTTGATTCATAACTCCTTAACTAATTGATCACTTTATACCTCTCCTCCAGCATTCCCATCATTCTTCCATGTGAAGTCATTCAGATGATTTGTACTAGCCGGATTTCACGAAAGTAGTCACTTGTACTTGCATTGAATGCCTGCAATATATTTCCGACTTTCCTTTTATTGTACTTTGAGTTGTACGTGGCTATCTACTTAAAATTTATGTTGCTTAAGTTTTGCACAACAATTTATATGCAGTATGTCAATTGATATTAATAATTATATAATTGTTGTTTATAGTATTTATTTCATTGGAAAATTCAAAATTAAAACAGACAAATTCAGTTGTATTTAAGATTATAATAATTAATTTTACCATTATTAATTTAATATATAGTTGAAAAATTTGTTAATAAATTACATGTGCATTTATTTTCATTAAAAGTTCATGCATTTATTGTGACTGATTGGAGGAAAATGGTTACAATATGATGTTGATTGACTAACTATGTGTTTGAGAAAATTTATTGGAAACTGCAGCTTATAGTGCAGCTGTTCTTCTCTTCCCAAATTTTCTTTTGACAATTTAAATTTGTGTATTTAAATTCTTTGCTTCTATTGTAACCCTTTTTTGCATATTTGATATAAAATTATGTAAGCTATAATGAAATAAGTTATTTTTATATCTCTGTTTTTTTTTTTTTTTTTTTTTTAATTCAAGTGTACTTATCTAAAATTTTTACTTTTCTTAAGAGGAAGGAATATTTGAAAATAGAGCTTTGGTTGCTTTTCTTTAGGTTGCTTATTTAATACATTTTATATACCAAAATCTAGATTGTTCGTATTACCCTACATTTCTTTAGTTATGTAAATATTTACTTAATGAATCACCACTTTGAACAGTCTTGATGACTGATTTTATTATGTAATTATTGATCTTTTTTATTTAAATGTGTGTTTGAAACTCTGCTATTTAGTATTTGTTTTTTTTTAGAAATTTGTCTTTTTTCTCTTGAGAAATAGTAATCACTAAGTATTTTGGAGTAATTAACATTTGTCTTTTAATTTAACATCTATAAATCTGTCTAAGTGTACATCAACATTTAAATTTGACAGATATTTCTTTAAACAGTTAACTTCCATATCATAGGACATATTTATTACTATTAATATAGAATAACCAAATGTCATCAAAATTGAAGGAATTCAATTTTCCATATCATAGGACATATTTATTACTATTAATATAGAATAACCAAATGTCATCAAAATTGAAGGAATTCAAATTGTTCTTATTCCATTTAAGAAAAAATGCCCATTTTCCAATTGTATATATTCAATTTAGATTGTTTTGATTTTAGCATTATTGAGTGCATTTGCTAATTCACTTATGGTGTGAAATTCATTAATTGCCATCTGTGACTTAATTGGCACTTAAGCAGAATGGAACAGGTTATCATCCTAAAATTATTATTGTAACTATGATATCAAAGATAAAAAAGTTAACATTGTTCATTCAGTGTTTTACGTAAACATGATATTTGCATTAAATTAAAAAAAATTTTTGCTTGTGGATAATTGTTATCTATCACTTTGAGCAAGATCCTGAGTAGAAAAGCTGGTTTTTTTTTTAACATAGTTTGGTTATGTGGTTATTAAGTTTTTATCTGGTGTCGCTAATACACTTGATTTAACAATGTTCAACAGCAGTCTTGAGGCAAAATAAAACTTTAATCCCAAACTATTCAGTGATGGTTAGTAATGTGTCCTTCAGTTCTATTGATATGGGTTTGATTCCCACCTTGGTCATGGATGCATTTATACTGGTTCATAATCCATGTTAAAACATAGGTCCTGATCTAATTAGTCATCATATGCTAAAAATATGAAGAACAGGCGAGTGAAACCATCTCTATTGATCGTGACTTGTCTTTCTGTGTTCATGTATTGACCATATTGTCCTCCAGGACTTTCAGTTTTAGTTTTGTTGGTGCAATTGTTCCTGTCATTTAAGTATTTTTGTAAAAGCTTGTCATTGTCAAATTTTTTTAGTGGGAGGAGGTCAATGATTGGCCTAGACTGTATGGCTATTCATTTTCCAGTTTTAAAAGTCATTAAAATCTCATTAAATGACCACTGTAAAATATTTCCAAACAAATTGAAATCCAAATGTTTATTAGTAGAGGTTGAAGAAGTAGCTTTACGCTGCTTGCTAATATATCGAATTCAAACAAAAATTATTGATATTGGAAAAAATGATTTGCCATTAATGAATTTAGAGATTAATGAAAAATGTCTAATACTTGAAATCTCAAACTGATATTTACATGAATGCTTGGCCATTTATTATAGATTTATATTTGTAGTGTTTGATAATTGATGATAGAAACCAGATGAATTTTATTAACTAGGTTTTTAAACTATATTTTAAAATTAAAAATAAAGCGTAAACACGTTTTTAAAAATTCGTTACACAACAATCTACTTCATAGTCCCTGTTAACAATTAATTCTGGATTTTTGTAAAGGTGAAAGCCTTTTCAATTCGTTATTTAAAGATAAAATAAAATTTAGTAAGAACATAAACTAAAATCTGTGTTAATTATGATAATCAAATTAAAAATCAAAATATATTTTTATTTTGTATAAAAGTACCACTGCATTTAGTTGAGGTATGTGTTTAAAATATTCTGTTAAAGTTTAATACTAGACCTGCGGCAGTTTCAGTATACTGCAGGCTGGCTCTAATTGACTCCAATTATTAAAAACCGTGTTATGCAAAAAATACACTGTAATTATTTGGTGATGAGATTTATTCATTTTTAACATTAAATTGTTATAATAAGTTATAAAAAATATGATACTAAAGTATGGAATGTTATATACAGTTACTAAATTATGCAGACAACTTGAATAGAAATATTTAGTTTCTTACCAGTCAAGATTTCCCACACAGTTCATGCACATTTTGGTCAACTTTTTTCGTATATTTTGTAAACTTTCCACATATCGGTATTTGAAAGTTCAGCAATGAATCCCTTTTCGCATCTGCGCAGATTCTTTAGTAGTTTCTGCTTTTGTCTGTGTATCTGACTTGTTCTTTCATTTATGAATATATGCACTATGCAACTCTTCAATGAGTTGTTGAAGATATTTTCCCCTCGTAAGTTTTTTCCCAATAATTTCTTTGTATAAAATCCATGAATTTATCCCTGCCAGATCAAGAATATTGTAGAATACATGAACTGACCACCTCTGTAATCTTAGCTTTACAGAATATTTCCGAGTCATTTGATCGGCAATATTGACACCAAATTTTGTTGAGTTATAAAATTATATTGTTTCTAGAAGTTTTTTTGGGTGATTATTGTTGATATTTATTGGGAGATGAAGGGAGCACAATAATAAGATATTTTTGCTGGTTTTTCTCTGATAAACTGTCAAAGTTCAATCATTATGCTCCAGTAACAATGTATTGGTATAGCAGCATCTTTAATTTTTTCGCCAAGCTGGAAGCCGAATCGTTAGCGCTCTTGCCTTCGGTTCAACAGTTTGTGGGTTCGAATCCCACCTTGGGCATGGATGTTTGTAGTGGTTTGGAATCCAATTTAAACCGTAGATCCCGGTCTAATTAGCCCTCGTGTGAAAAAAATACTGTTGAACGACAAACAAACCAAACCTTTACTTTTTCACAAATTCATGTACTTCATTACAATTTCGTCTTTCCAGTTAAACTAGTAAGCCGGGTGGCTTAGTGGCAGTGTTTCACGCTTCCATGACACAGGTCCCAGGTTCGACCCTCGGGCTGGGCAAGGTTGACTCAGCCTTTCATCCCTTCAGTGGGTTGATTAACTGAGTACCAAGCATGCTTGGGAGCTAAACACTGGGGGTCTTACGTTAGGCTGACCACCTAACTGGGACATATGCTTCGCATCCCAGGGCCTTCGGTCATGAAAACTGTTATGGGCTCTGTAGGCCTTGGCCCACATGGGCTGTCGTGCCATGGAGGTTAGTTTAGTTTTAGTTAAACTAGTATTCTTCATTTTTTACATTTGGGACAGATTTAGTGTACTGAAAAATTATCTGTAATGATATTTCTTTCTCTATTTTCGAAAGGTTATATCAAATGTAAAATGACGTATTTGAAGAGAGATAGGTTTTCAGAACATGCACATCTTTACTCAAATATCAAAAAACATTGAAGCACGTATTTATTATTAACATTAGTGGCAAGTCAGAACTTGATACCAAATTTATCTGGTTTACTTCTCATATATTGCATGAAATCACATCTGGTTTTAGAGGAAACATCTGTTAAGCAATAGTTATATATGGTCCTAGTTTATAATAAATTATCGAAATTATTAATAAATTTCTTCCAAACTTCAGAAATTAAACAAAATATTCATTTTATCCCAATTGCCGATGAGCTTCCTCTGAACAGTTTTTCATGTGATGAAGTATAGGCTCACCTATAAGTAGCCTCCATGAACTAATTGCATTCCCATGTTCAATATTTCACTTTGCATAACTGGCTGGGTCACTCTTTTCTTTGAAAACACTATGTTTTGCAATTCTTCTACATGTACAACTTGGTACAAAAGGTGAGACTTTTCCAATGTGTTCCACCATTTGTAAAAAAAATTCCAGAGTTCATTTCATCTGGATTTGAATCTGATAACTTTATAAGTTTATTTATGCATTGTTTTTCTTCCTAGAAGTGTTTTTCTGCTTGTACATTGTACAGAAAAATTAGATGTGTCTTGATCCGAGGAAATATTTTCTTCGTCTTGAGGTCATATATTCATCATCGCTCAAAACAATTTCTTCATTATTGTCTTTGGATTATTTTCTGATAATTGTTGCATTTGAGGGCCTCACTGATTGTTAATTTACGCATATTTCTTCAAACCATTTCCACCTAAGAACAATTTTATCTCTGTTTGTAAAGGAGGCTGCAAAAATCAAATAGACTAGTACATTAAAACTATCTCCAAACCAATGCGAACAACCAGTTGTCCAATCATAAGAAACCAGATGTGTGCTCATTAGGCTACCACATTGGCTGTGGTAGTATAACACTACATTTCATTCAATAGGCAAGGCAAAAAACATCAGAGACAATACATTCTTTGAATATACTAACTAAAGACATTTTTCTTATATGGAATGATAAAGGGAGTGGAGAGGAATCTGCAAAACTAACTACTACTACAACAAAATTCCCAGCTGCTCTTCTGTTATCAGTAACAGTTTATTGACCTTGCCTGCTTATATCTGGGAAAGGGAAAGTGGACTGAAAAAAACTTTTCTCATTACCAGAAATGTTGAATTGCAATTTTAGGTATAAGTATGAAAACAAAAAAATGATTAGTATTTAACTATATTTTCACAGATTATTATTGATATAAAAATAGGAAAAGTCAAGAAACTTTTTCCAATTCCGTTCGTGACTTTTGAGAAAATTGGAAACAAAATTGCATTTGGGTGAAAATGACCCCATCTCCATTAATAGTGTTAAATTTCTAATAATAAATTAAAATTATGGAGAAGAAAATTTATTATGCCGTGGAGGAGATCTTTTGAAAATCACAAATGACTTGAATATATTTCAGTGACAGTAAGAATTTTTTTAAAGTAAGGTAATAAGTGTAATTTATCTTTGAGCTGTAGAAAATTTACATATTTTATTACAGTAGACATTCTATATCGTTGCTTAAATATGGAATGTCGATTTCATTGAGATTATCTTTTACAAATCTCTCTAGGGAAAATATAGTTTAATCAATCATTAATGTTTATAAATATAAACCTGCTTAAATTAATTTTTATCAGTCTAAATGCAAAAGTCTTGTATGATCAAGAGCAAAATCCAAATGCAAGCAGCCTGATCCACCACAGAATGATGTAGAGCGTCTACTCTTTCTATTGAGATCAAAGGGACAAGAAAAAATTCATTTTGCACTTTGAATTCACAAGGTTCATCAATAATTGGAATAATTTCAATTCAATTAATAATTGAGTAAAATTATTTAGCAGTAAATTCTAATAGAAATATTTCAAAATAAAATGTATTATATAAAGAATGTAATTCTTCACCAAGAATGTTACAAAACTATTCTTAGGTATAAGAAATTTGTTGTCTTATTTGTAGATGTGTTGAAAAAATTTGTGATTTTTATATTATATATGTTGAAATAAATATTCAGAGCATTGATTTTTTATTGAAATTGACATTTACCCACTGATATACAAACACTTATAGTTATTGATTAAAATTTAAGCCTTTAGATGAAAAAATACTTTGGTTTTGCAGAAGCTTGAGAAAAGTATGCTTATTTAAAAAGATTTTGAATTCTAAACCAAAGACTTGGAAAAATTAGAAATTTTTATCAAATTGTTGTTTATATGGTTATTATGAACTTTTATATTTTAGCATTTTGCAGAAGTTTTTTTCTTTTTCTACTTGTTGATGAGAGCAGTTCTCTCGTGCAAAATCTAAAAAGTACTATATTGAAATATTAAATTAAGAGTTAAAAATTGCAAATTTTTTATTGTTATTTTAAGTATGAAAATCAGTGTATTCTAATAAGAAGGGAGTATTTAATTTGCATTAATAAGATTAATATGGATCAACTTTCATAAAACATTTATGTTATTACTCTGTGCTGCTTAAACAGTGCTATTTTATTTATCGGTACTCTTTCCTTATTACAGAAGCTCACATACCTCCTCTGTTAGGTGTAGCACCCCTTGGCCCAGTAGCTCTAAGTAAAGAGTGCTATCAACAACTTAAAATTCTAGAAGGTGTTCAAAGGCATATGCCTCATCCATCTGATTCAGAGAGACTCAGGTATTGAAGGAAATTATTATTTCTTAATGTAATTCTAATACTTTTTGATTAACTATATTGAAATATATTTTTTATTTTTAAACATATTCACTATACTGTTTTTGCAATGTTATTAATATATTTTTAGATCGATAAATAGTTTTGTAATAATAGAACTTTTTTAGGTTTTATACTTTTATTTTCATTTTTAGTTGAAATTGTTGAACCATATTACTTTTTTCTCTAAAAAATAGATCTAAATAATTCCTTTTACTGATTTAAATAATATTCACTTAATTCAAGTTTTTTTTATGAATTTAAAAAGACATTGTGTCTGTTTTGAAAGAATTTTCTATGCGAGATTCGTGAATAATTTAATTTCAATTAGGAATCACTGTTTTTAAATTGTTTTATTTCAAGAAAAAAATGTGGGACTATATATTTAACTTCTAACCATTACTAATAATATACTAACATAAGGTACAATGATACTAACACTTATAATAATTGCTTATAATATATTAGATGCATGATACTAGTATTACTGGTTAGACTTATTTTATTTAAATGTATTTATTTATTGTACAGTATTTATGCATCACAAAAGATTAATATTATTTATGATTAGTAAATTTTAAATAAGCTTTCAATGGAAAAAAACTAGCAAAAATTATTAATATTTAAATTTATGAAACCATTTTTTGTTTCAGGCAATACCTCCCTCGAAATCCTTGCCCCACTCCTTCTTATTATCCTCAAAGTTATCCTCAATATGACCAGTCAGAATTCTTCCAGAGACTTTCAGCAGAGATCCTGTTTTTTATTTTTTACTATATGGAGGTAAGATAATATGCAATTATTGCCTTTTATTGTTTCAAATTATGAATATTTTAATTTGTTTTTACAACTTCATTTTTATATTCAATAAATATTACAATCAATTTTATAAAACATTAATATACTCTTTGAATTAGGAGAAATCAATACTACTTTTTAAAATTAAAATGTTTGGAAGATAAAATAAAATAAGAATTTGTGTAATAATTGCCAGTATTTTCCTTCATTTACATTTATCATTGATTCATTTATGTATTTTAAAAGTCTTGTTATTTTTTTATTATGTCACCTTTGAGAGATTATACATCATCTTTTTCTTTTTATAATACATTTTGAGTCTAGTATTATATTTCTTTCTTTCAATTAAAAGAAAAAGCATAATCCTATGAAATATCAAACTTATTTGAAACAATGTTAAAATTTATATCAGCTTCCATGATTAATTTTATGAAATAAGTTGAATATTGGCAATCAGTTAGTTTTTAAAACCAAAACTATGTATGTCGTGTTGTTACACCAGACACTTGTACAAACCAAGCTCCCTCTCCCAACAGCTATGCGAATTTATGTCAGTTGGGTGTATCTGTCATTTAACCAGAGCACTATGAATTTGAAACTACGACTTTGCTCTAAACTCCTCCGATTGATGACAGCACCTGAGGATACACTCCCTCAATTTTGACATTAATCTGGGGGGGCAGGAAATTTTCTCCATATCATTACACTCATAGTAACTGCTCAACTACCCACCACAAGACTTTCGATTCCACAGATTTACTGAGCATGTACATAGCTGCCAACTCTACTGATTTTATCAGGAAACTCCTGATTTTTAGTCATTTCTCCCGATTTCTCGATAATGTATGAAAATTTACTGATTTTCGGTGATTTCAGTGAAAAACTTAAAACGGCTGTTATTTTGCCGGAAAAAAAGTCTATTGAGTTGTTTTAGCAACTTAAACAATCAACTTTCACTCCTCATTCTGAAATAAGAAAAAATTCTCTTCTCAAAATGAGAAAAAATACTTTGAACAGCAGTTCATACCAATTCATTTCTAAAAAAATATTAAGTCAGCAACGTATGAAAAAATAAACTGCTATAAGTTATTTGTATTAGAAATGTATTTTATGTTTTTTATGGATAAAGTATATGATAATTTCTATATTCTCAGTAGTATTTGTCACAGAATGAAATTTATTTAGTAATATCTTTTAGGTTTTTATGTAATTTTATTTGTCTAATATTCATAAATTGCACTATGGTGGTAAAAGTTGCTCTATAAAATTTATTGGGGCATAATGGTTGATGTTTAATGTAGTATATTCTTTAATTTTTCATACTTTATTTATGAAATTGATGAAAATTTTATTGAAATATAAAGATTCATGCAAAATATGTTGAACATAAATCATTCTCAGAATGTATAATCTATAATTTTTTTGTGGTACTATTGTTTTAAACATTCTCTTTCAAGCAAAAATGTCGCCAGTAGTGTTTCCTGACTTTTTCCCTTAAAATAGTAACATTAGAATCTACTGATTTATTTTATCCCAAGGTTGGCAGTTATGCTTGTTATCACTTATACTCTGTGGAACTTGGGCGGCATTAGGAATTGAACACTGTCGTACCAGACGGAAAGCCAATGCCCTAACCACTAGGCTACCATGGCCCTCAAACTATTTGTGAAAAATGATTGAAATTCAAATTGAAAAAAGTATTCATGTTTGAATTATAAAGACATTATTTTCATTGAATACTTAAAAATATTCATGTATTGATGTCAAAAATTCAGTATTACATTTTATTGCTTTATCATACTTTAAGTTTAAAATAATCTCAAATTGTGCACATTGATATATATAATCTGTTTATAAAAATATGATAAAACAATCTTTGCTTTTGTGTATTTTGTGTATGCATGTATAAATATTATTAATACTGCATTGATAAATTTATGGCAGTACCATAAATCTCAATTTTTTCTTTCATGACAGGGAACAAAAGCACAATATTTAGCAGCTAAATCATTAAAAAAGCAATCTTGGAGGTTCCACACAAAGTACATGATGTGGTTTCAAAGGCATGAAGAACCTAAAACAATCACTGATGAATTTGAACAGGTATTCTAATGATTTGTCATTTTTTTTGTTACATTTAAAACTGCTTTTCGTAATGAAATTTGGTTTTATTAATGTTATTTATGACATTTAATTTTATCACAGAATTCACTTTCTTTGAAATCAAAGGATTTAACAATAATTTCTGTAAATAAATTAATTGTTCATATCATTTCCAGTAAAATTTTTTGCTTAGAAAATTTTTATTCTATGTTAAAATATTTAATTTTTATTTTATATTATGCACATTTTGATTAATATATGAGAGTTATTAGATAAATATGTTGTGCTATTATAATTAATATTGATGAAAGGTTATTAAATAAAACTATGAAAAAAATGTGACTGATGTACTTTTAGCTATTTGAGTTTGTTTTCTTTGTTTTTTCAGTTTCTTATTCAGTGATATATTTTAAACTTCCATGTTTATTTTTTTATCTAGATAAGACATGGAAATATTGATGGCTTGTCAAATAAATTACAGAATATTAAATCTAGGATATTGGTTAAAATTAAATAATTGAAAAAATCTCAACTTGTTAATCCTTTTATATTATATCCTTTTTTTACTCCATTCATATCGTAGCTGGATTTATATAAAAAAAAACGTTCATTTTAATACCTATATTTCTTTTAAAATTCATTGAAAAATAATGTCATTTGACTTGCCTTAAAATAACAATAAACTGTCTTTTGAATATGATTTAAATGTTTTGAAATGTTTTTTATTTTTAATCTATATTTTATTAGATTTTTAAGTTTTAAATACATAGTATGATTTAATATAATTTTTCCTGATCACATTCTTTCAGGGCACTTATATTTATTTTGACTATGAAAAATGGAGCCAAAGAAAGAAGGAAGGTTTCACGTTTGAATATCGGTACCTTGAAGATCGTGATTTAAACTAATAGGTGACAAAAATTGCTCACCTCCCTGCACCCTTTGTTTATATTCATGGATGTTAAAAAACTGGACAACCTTTCAGAGTGCTCAACACTCAAGCCTGAAGGTAGCCTTTCAGCAAGATCATTGTTACTGATTGTCTTTCAATGCCTGTATTTTGTCATTACAGTCACAACTCCCTAGACTGCCATTGCCTTTCGAAATGGATGAAAATTCTACTTTGACTTTAATTTGTTATTTTTACAAATTAATTTGTTGTTTATATGATGTTTGCTGCCAAACTAAAATACCATTCTCCTAAAAGATTTTTAATTTCATTTTAATGTTTGTTTTTTCATAGCAAAATATTAAAATTCAGTTTAAAATCCAATGATTTATTATAATTTAAGTATGTAATTGGCAGATTTTAAGAGTCCTATTGTTCATTTGATGTCAGTTCATATTAATGGTTGTGCCAGTAATGGAGACTGCTTTCTCTGAGTGTTCAACACTCCAGCCTGAAGATTGCCTGGTAGTAAGATTCTTGTGGTTACACTGGTTTTTCAACTGCCTTTTGTGTCCTCATTGCCAGTCACAAAAATCTGACTGCCAGGCTCTCTCACTTGTTTTTGTTATTGTTTTAACAATGTATTGTTCTAAGCAATGTAAATGAATTGAAATCTATATTAGAGAAACATCCGGTTAGTACTTTATCCTGGGTGCGTAGGCCTGTTATACACAAGCAACAAGCTGTTGAAATCTGTCATTATATGCCATTACAAAAGCAATAAATTATTGAGTAGTAAAACATAAATTGAAAATTTTTGTTAAGTTAGAATGGATCATGACCACTTTTTAGAAATATTGTAATGATGTTAAGTAAAAGTATTAAAAACATGCTAAATATTGTATACTTTTGTTCAATTTCTTTGTATTATGTGTTATTATCTTTGCATTAATCAATTGCATTGTAGGTCAAGGACGTTTTGACAAATTTCCTCCAACGTACTTGATCTGGCCCTACCAACAGTTAATTTTTAATGTCTTAAGACCTGTTTCCATGCAGTCTGACCATCTTTGTACGAGATCTTCCTCTTGTGTTATGTGTCCTATTATCTTTGATTAATGTTATTTGTCTTGAATTTTCTGTAAAAAAATTATGATGCCAAGCTAAATTAATTTAAAGTAAAAACCAAGGATTAAATTGAAGTATTTCTCATTATCAAAATGGGGTCATAAATATTTTTAAATATTGGTCCTGACATTCTAACTTCCAATAATAATTTTTAATTCTAGATATTAATTCTAGTTTTATAATTTAATATTTTATTCTTACAATTTAAATAAAAGCAGTATTCCTAAATAAAAATCACATTATACAATATTCTAGTTTTGTGTACTGAAGTACTGGGTATTTTGAACTGGGGAACCATTAGACTTATATTTGTCTTTACAACAAATGCAGCCGATGAGTCTCCAAAAAATATGATGGTACTCGTGCATGGCCTTTTTACTGTTTAATTTAACTGGAAATATGTACATATCCAAAGTGCTAGTATGATGAAGAGATGCCATTTTTAGCATAAAATTGTAAAGCAATACACTAGACTACCTTATACTGTTTTAAATTGGATTTCTTTTACTTTTCTTGTGTAAATATTTGTTCGCATCACTTAACCATCCATTACTACTCCCAAATTATTGGTATAAGGAGTTGTATGTGATATTAAATTAAACTTCCATTCTTATATCATTAGTTTGTGAGAAACAATGGATATTATATCTGAAACTTACAATAATGCATGTTATGTATGATTTTATGCCATATATTAATTTATTTCAAACAAGTATAGTATGGTGTAAATATATGCTTTAAATATTAAAAATAGTAATATTTTTGTGTTTGTACCTCTTAAAAAAGTTAATCTAAATTTAAAGTAAAAGTATAGGTATAATTTTAATCAAAAATAATTAAAAAAATTTTCAAATGTTATGTTTTAAATTTGTTTATTTGGTATTATAAAATATCCTTATTCTTATTTTGCTGTATTTTTTTAAATTATTCCTTTAATTTAAAAAAATGAAATGTTTTATTCTTACTTAATAAAAATATTTCTAATGTGATGTATAATGAATTTTAAATAAATATTTTTAAAAAATGAATGAACTTAAATATTGTCATTTTTCTCTTAAAACATTGTTTTACACTCATCAATGATAGTGTTTTAAATTCAGATTGCTTATAATTGAAAATGTCAATAATATTGAGTCATTAAAAATGATATGATATATTTTAGACAAATAAAAATTATCCTTAATTTCTGTATGAAAGTTAAGATTAAATGTATTATTAATATGAAAATATAGTTAAATTTTCAGAAATTGATTTTTCTGTTTTAAAATTGTAATAAATTTGAAAAAAATATTAGATTATTCACTCTCCAGAGCCTTATAAGTTGCTTGTTACTTTATAATTATTTTATGCTACGCATTCCAATAAACCTTTTTTGTGCTTTAGATTGTTGAAAGTTGCTCTTTGAAATGTACATACCAATCATAAAATATTTTGAAGCTCAAAATATATGAATCCAATGACCACATAAATGTGTAGATAATTTCAGTTTTCTTGTTGCTTGTATATATCTGGCACAGATTTTAGCATCGAAAAGACTTTTGCCATTATTCAATTCCCTGAGCAATGTACTATAGTAAATGTATCAGGGATTTTATTGTTTTGGCATATGATTTGTACAAATACTGATTGTGCAGATGCCACTTAATATTTGAAGTATATGACTGGGGCAGTAAACGCAAACTAAAAAAAAAATTATAAATTTTCTGCCTTGTGTAAGTTAAATATTTGTATTATTTTGTAATTAGCAATCAGAAAAGTGATAACACTTTTTGCCTTTTCATTCAGCTGTACATAAATGGCCACAATTTGATTGTGATTATTCATTGTAAATAACTTTCTGAGAGAAGTAGGTTTATAAATCTTAGTTATATTCATCAGTCATCCTGTGTTTTTATTCCTTCATATTATGTTTATTCTTAAATCTCAGTAATGGCACGTTTACTTATTTTATTACTTTTATCTCTGCTGGGCAGGGCTAAAGGTATATTGGGTTTATGAACTAAATTTTTATATCTTTTTATTATTACCATAGATGTATCTAGTTTTTAAAAAAAATATTTTATTGTAATACCTGTATCATAATAAAATTATGAAATGAAAAAATTAAATAATCATCTATGCAAAGTATATTCCTCCGAAACATGACTGATTTCCACATTTTTATGTATGTAATTTCTACCCATTGGTATCATGATACAAACATTTTAATCTGTGATATGCTGTGCATTTTCTACCAATGAGAGAAATGGTCACCAGTTATATCTGAAAATAGTGTTTGTTTTAAAAAAAAATCCTGTATATTTGCATCTAGAATAATGTATATTAGTTGACTATAAGAATAAAAATACAAACTTTGAATGAATTATGAAATGTTTTTAACTAAAAATATAAGTTTGTAGAAACTAGTGTTGTTTGCAATGAGTGCTAAGGAGTTTTCTTGTTTCATCACTGTGCTGTGTAATAATTCCCTTAAATAATTTCTCTTTTTGTATTGATCTCATTTGAAATAGTTATTTTTGTAGCTCTGATATGTGTATTGAAAAAAACTTATTTATTGAACTATTTCTGTTCTTTTAACAATTCTTACAAAAAATATTTAATTGATAAATGAATATTATATTCAGTTTCAAATATTCTTGCCTAGTTTTCTAGTCAATATGCATCATATTTAATGGATTTTTTTATGTAAATTTAAAATAATTTGATTTGTGCTTTAGAGATTATTTTGTAGATGTTGTGTAAAAAAATTATGAAATGAAATATTTTGGATGACAAAATTGATTCTCTTTATCTTGATTTTAAACATCTGTTTTGTGTATATTTTTCTTTTGATCTTAATATCTGTGAACAATTTTCATTTCAAAACTGAGTTATTTTACCTTTTATTTAGCAAATCCAATGCGTAGAATATGTTTTATCTATAAAATTTCTTTTATAATGTTGCTCTATTGTAAAAAATACAAGCAATTCATTCTTGAGAATTATACTAGTGCCTGAAACATGCTCATGCTATTGTTCCAGTTTTTTTCCAAATTTTTAATTTATATTATAAATATTACTTTAAATATTACTTATAAATATTACTTTAATATTTCTGTGAGAACATAATTATCCATAAACTTCAATAAAAATATCTTCTATTCTTTACAAAAATCTTATTTAATTTATTGATTTTCAGCTTTTAAATTAACAATCTGGTAGCATTTCTTAAAATTTTGTAATAGGAAATAATGTACAAAAGAGACATTCAAGCTTTTTAAAAGCTTTGATGTAACTAAAGTATGTATTTTGTTTTTACTGTTTTTACATATATTTCTTGGATATATTTTTTTTTCTTTCAATAAATAGTATCTGTAATGTTACTACTCTCACCACTTTAAAACGAAACAATGTTTATTCAAATATTATATAGTTATGTGTTTACTCGTAATTAATAATTTCAGTCACATAGTTTTTGTCCAGTGTTATGTATAAGATGATATGCTTAAAATAATGGCAATAATAGAAATCTGTGCAACATTTGTATATTTTACTCTTTTAAGTTTTGATGTGCTACAGACCACTTATATTTCATCTTTATTTGAAGTGTAGTTTTTAATTTCAAACTATAAATAATTAAAGCTTGGCATTGGTGCTCAATTATATGTTGTATATATAACTTAATACTAACACCAATGGGTTGAAATGAAAGTATTATTGATATTAGTTTTCATATTTTTTCCTTATATAGGAAACCTTGCTTGTTGATTATTAATTTATGAGATTTTTGGTGTTCCTACCAAAGAATGTGTGCATTTACTCAACAGTGAGAAGTATATGAAAACGGTGAAAATACTATTTCTCCGTTGCCTAAAACGAGCTCAATCACCCTTTGTTTCTGTTATACAAAGATGAAATATTTTTGTATAACTCACGTAAAACTTGTATATAATATTCATTTGTGATCTGGCAATTACATATTTTTATGTATTGCTGGATTATTATTTTTAAATCTGTTTAACATTTAATGTGAAAATTTAGGTATGCATACACATTATTTCTTTGCCTGCTGGTTGTTCAATTCTTTTCTCTTCATTGTATATTGTGGAAACTTAGTGACTTCATTAAAGCTTTAAAAATTACATAATATTTGCTTTTAATTTAGATTGTTATTGTGGTGTGTAAAATAACTTGACAACTGTAGCAATTAGAAATGAATTATAGCATAAAAATGTAATTAATCTCTGATCGCGCTAATTGCTCTCGATGAAATTTTACTTATTTATTAATGGAAAATTTAAGTAAGGATTCAATATTTTTATGCATATGAATTAAAATGATAGAATTGAATGTCATATGAGAGTTACTATCTTTTTTTTAAATTACATTTGATATGAAACAACATGAATAATTTTATGGCAGATTATTATTTTAAAATTGATACTATGTTCTGCAAAACCTATTTTTGTTCGTAAATAATTCAAATTCATTTTGTCAATTGCATACTGAAGTTAAATATCATCAATTTAATGTGATAATATTCTTTAAAGTGGAATAATTTTTAATTACTTATGGATTTATATTGAAACATGATTTACATTTGACTTTTTTTTTTTTAAATATTTGTAACATTTATTTTGCTTCTTAATGTACAGGTATGATAAAAATAAATCTGAAAATTTTCCCCCACAATGATATTTTTAAGAGACATTTCTAATCTTCCATTCATTTAAAAATGTATATATGTTCAAATTTTAGTTCTAAAATATTCCTTACGGGCAATAATTCATATAATTGAAGTCACTAAGTTTACCCGTCTACATTTATTTATTATGCATTCATTTTAATTACAAAAGTTCAAAATCTCATTGCTATAAATTTTAAAATAGTATATTCCTTTCCAAAAATTTTTAAAATTATTTTGTAGTTCATGTTTTTATTTTAATTTCACGTGTCCTTTATTGTATTTTAAGAATGAAGTTCATAATGTATATCAGACTCCCATTGTTTGTCTCACTATGCAAACTTTTTACCAACACGTTTTATGTTGTTGGTGTATAAAGGGGGGCCTTCTGAGATAGTGTAAATAAAAGGAGTGTGTATATTCTTGTGAACACAAAACACCTGCTGAGTAAAAGGCAAAATAAACTCTTCTGAATGCTTTATGGACTGGTTTTTTTTTATATAGATTACATTCAATTAATTTAATAAAATTATTTATGTAATAGTATTTTTGTGGTTAAAATAAAGGGGCTAAGTTAAAAAAATACAAAACATTTTGAAAAATCATCTTTGTGTTAATTTTTGCACTGTTCAAGATTGGCTAAGTTTCATATTCTGAGTTTATTTTAGATATGACGCCTCAAATGCTAACCATAAACATTGTATGTATAGTTGAATTATCAAATAATTTGTTAGTGATGCATTTTTTTAATTTTATAAATCAAATGTAAAAATCTTGATACTACTCAATGATCAAAATTTGCTCAGTATTTATCAAATTCTCACATTCTGCCATGCATCATAATGTGAAAGTTTTTTTATAATGGATGTTTTTTAAATGTTAATTATTTTCCATTTGGTATAGAAAGCTGTAATACTTGGGATTACAAGCATATTTCATTGACATGTGTAACTTTTTCTTTCCTTCATATTATGAAGGGACAATCAAAATGCAAAAGCAATTATATAAAAAGTAAACGCTATTGCTAAATAATATATAGAAATTTTTCCCTCTCATAATTGTTTAAACATGAAAAAATTTTTCATCTATTTACAAGCTTCAGGATGCCACTTGATAGAAATTTCATAAATTGATACTTATTATTTAAACAGTTTTTGAGAGAAAAAAATTGCATCCAAATTTTCAATCTATGAATTTGTCACAGTCTTTTGTAGATTAAATAGTTTAAGAAATGCTATTTATCACCCAAGAACTGAAACTCCTTTTGCTAATGGAACAGCTGCAATAGCATTTCCACATATACTTATTAAAATATTTGAATAGTGTTGGAATATTGATGAAATTGAACTTTTCTAGTGAAAAAAAATTATTAAAAATGGAGAAAAAATATAAAATATTTCCATTATTAGCGCGAGATTTTCATTTTTTTAACAACTCAGTGGATAATAATTATTCAATTTCTAGGTAAACAATAATACTGTGATTGTAATGGGTTCAGCTTTTGAGAATTATTAAAAAAAAAATTGATTGATTCTAAAAAATAAGTTAAAATATTTACTATCACATTTATAACCATAATCCTATTGTTGAGAGTTACATTCAGTAACTGGCTCTAATAAGCTTGAAATTAAGATTTTATTTAAAACGTTTTCCTTTATTTTGCTTGCATAATATGAAGGCCAAAATATCCATAATACATTTTTTTAGAAACTATAAACAAGGAAACGGTTATTTTTGCTAATTGTTTGTATTTACATAAAACAAGCTATGAGATTTGATTTACAGAATTTTCAAAAGGTGCTTAGTAATTATAGAACTTCCTCGATGGAGCTGAACAGCATCATTTCTAATTTTATCTACACAACTCGTGATGAGGTTTAAGCCGAGCTGCCAGAAGAGTGGTTAGTGTTCTTGCCTTGGTTCGTGAGTTCATATCCCTTTGGTGTTTGTAGTGATTCCTGGGCTGATTAGCCCTCGTGTGCAAAAAAGGACAGTTGAACGACAAACAAATGATATGCTGGCAAAAGTACAGAGAAAGATTTCGACAAAAAATGAATAATCAGTGAAAATTTGGACTATTATCTTATATATCTATATATAAGTAGCAATATGACAGAAACAGTTTTGGAGCTTTATGCTCGTAAGCTTATAGCTCGCATTGAGTAAGATTGAGTTTTTTAACAAAAACTTAGAACTTTTTGGTGTGAGGAAAAAAGGAGATCTCTTATATTTTAGAACATGTCCAAAAGTTGTTTTCAAGCCACCAAGATTCCTGTGTAACTGGATAAAAGAAACGTATACTTATATGTATATATCAGATTTCTCTCAGCCAACTGAATATCCAACTTTGTCTTGATATTATTTCAGGCGCAACCGTAAGTTCATGAGGCAGTTGCCTAACAATCTCACCAAGCACCATCTTTCTAAAGACATATAACGATCATTAAAAAGTTACACCGTTATGCTTCCCTGTATTTAGCCCAAGAATTCCAGTAACTCAGTGCCTTCACATTCCATCCTATTAAAATCAGCAAAGTAAAGCATCATTTACAGCGGGCAGTGATTGGGAAGGTGACCACATATTTGCTCACTGGGCTGGGAACGTGTCCACGCTAACGTGTGATATCTAAAGTTTTCCTCTGGTGGGAATTGGATATGGAGATGATGGTGCCAGGTCAAATGTACTCTTGTCACATGACCGTCGATCCAATTTACGGGGTGCTTGGTTGATGAGTGAGTATTCATAACCCGTTAACTGTAAGGTACAGCCTGGGATTCACCTGCACCGCTATGTATGTTGACCTTAAATATGTTATTTCACTTGAAGGACATGACTGAGTGGTTAGGGAATTCGTTCTCTCTGTTGGAAGATAATGATTTTAAATCCCGACCCAATCGAAGAGCCGTCGTGTTCGTTAATGGCAGCTGGTCACGTTAAATATATTGTTTTTTTTTTTTTTTTTATCCTACGCCCGACCTTGGTTTTTCAACCATCAGTCTCTGTCGGGCAGCCCAATACAATCTTGAGGTGAATGAAAAGTCATCTTCCGCAGAATTTCTATCTGTGACGTCCGAAAGTCCAGGGCAAGTGAAAAGGTGGTCACCAGTCATATCCTCTAGTCCTCAAAAAGGGCAGATTGGAGAGTCCCTCAAACCCAAACGGTGAAGGTGTTTCGAAAGAACGTAGTAGGCTGCACGAAGCGACAGGAGTCAGTCGTTTAGTGAAAACAGAGGGCACCACGTGAAGGCGACTGACACCACCCCCCGTTAAATATATTGTAAACGCGATGTCCTACATGTGAAATGATACATCTGGAAATGCGAGATCAAGCCTGGATCTCTTCTGCTTGGGCCGAGCTGGCAGCCGAATGGTTAGCGCTCTTGCCTTCGGTTCAACAGTTCGTGGGTTCGAATCCCACCTTGGGCATGGATGTTTGTAGTGGTTCGGAATCCACTTTAAACCGTAAGTCCCGGTCTAATTAGCCCTCGTGTGCAAAAAATGACCGTTGAGCGACAAAGAAACCAAACCAAACTCTTCTGCTTGGTTCTTGTTTCTGATTTACGAAGATCCATTCATTCTCTGCCACGATAGCATATTTTATCAAATGTATTAGGTCCAATTGAAGCCATGCCACCATCTTGGTTGGAACAAGAAATGAAAGGGGTAGAACGCGTGGAATGTTTTATAAAAAAAATAATCGATCACAACGCATGCGCAGTAATTTTAATGATACAATTTGCGCATGCATCAATATTTTATGAAACTAAGTGCTATTACTTTTATTGTTACAAGAACCTTAATTATTAGAAAGAAGATTTATACATAATAATGGATATCTTATTTATTTCCATATGCGAGAATACCGATATTCTATACATAGAGCTAAGAGATCATAGATAGTGCTACTCGTATAGCTTTATGGTTCCATGCATACAAAATAAATTTCAACATTTCGTTAAATTGGAAATTACTTTAAAAATAATATAATTTAATAACTATGAAACAAGCATTAATGTAATGTATATTTTTGTAATTATTAATACATTAAATAATAAAATGATAATTAAGCAAACTACGAATACACAATATTCAAGAAGAGCACGAAATGTTTCTTATCGGTGATATGTTATTTTTTCTAATTTCTTGGTTCGTCTGTACACTCATATGCTACACAGGATCCTATTTACTCTTTTAAATTGAAACCATGAAAATAATATTGCTCACAATACAAAAATGAAGTAAAATTACCGGGATAATGTTAAGAAATACGAAATAAGCTCTTTTCTTGACTAACCAAGATGGCCTCTCGGTTACAGTTGAAACTTCATCACAAGAGGGACATTCCGCTTCCTCCATTCCGAGCTCTATGGGCTTACAGGGTGTTTCACTGTATAAGATGCAACAGCTTCTACCCCTTGAACTGAAAAGGTAAAATAATCTATTAGCCATGCGTTACAAAAAAAAAAATAATAATAATAATAATAAAAACTTAAAGGCCATTGCTAGATTGCTTCTTTCTAGATGACAGAATAGACATTTTTGCTTTTTCTGCATCACAATTGCGTGTTTCACTTTACTTCACATATGTTAAGGCAAAACAATCCATTAAATGAAATACAATTGGTTGAGTTTATTTCCTCAAAATTCAGTATTTATTCCAAAAATTATCATGCTTTAAAATTTCCGGGAATTACACATCTCCACTGACAGTGGGAAAATGAAACCGTTGCGTTATTGTGTACCAAAATCACATTGCTTTGTTGATAATGAATTATTTAAAACGTGAAAAAAAATTTATGACTCATAGTTCTATATTCAATAGGCATAACTCATAATGAATATTTTCTATTTGTAATCATAAAAGATAAAATGGGTGGTTAACATTCTGACAAGGAAGAAAACATTGATGTAATAACGTTATTCATATATTCATTTTATATTTCTATGCTATGTACTCAGAGTGACATTGCTTTGAAATTGATTTATTCGAATGCAAAAAATTGTCGATGCTGCAAGGAAATAATTTTGAGAAGCAATAAAATAAATTCTTAGTAAGAATTCTAGTTCTGTTACTTTTCCATGTATGTACTGGTGATTATCAAAACAATGAAAACATTTTAGAAAGAATCCTATTAGTATGGTGTAAAACCGATCTAAGCATGTAGTACAGATTGGATTCACCTAGGAATCGATTTACACAAGTGCTGAATAGGGTTCAAAGGAATATTGTACCATTCTTCGTGGAAACATAATGAAAGTTCTGGGAGTTATGCAGGTGGAGGATTTTGATTCCAGATGGAACGCTCTAATAATAGATCTCAAGGATTAAATTATATTCTGGTCGGGTGACTATCAAGTCAAGGTACATGTTAAACTTCATCTTAATTTTAGAAATTTTTTAAATATACTATAGGAAAGAGAATACATGCGCTCATCTTATATGCTTATAAATCATTGTATATTGTACCGAGCTTCACGGGTTCGTGTCGATTGAGAGTTGAATAAAGCAATCACTTAATGAACACAAGACTTTTATTCGTAAAAACTTCACTAGATATACGAGATTCCCGCTGTAACAATCACGAATTATACAGCTACAATTCGTCCGATATAATAAGAAACAGCTTCCAATCACAGGTCTCAAATACCTCAGACAGAGAACAACTAGCAGTCACAACTAATCGTCTTCACTCACTGACTGTTTTCACAAAAACTAACTCTTCCATGTCGGGCTGCGGTATTTATACCTGACTTGGCGGAGAAATCAACCAATTTCGCCAAGGCTCTGGAAGCTTCTAGGCTATCTCGAAAAATATTGGTCCTAGAGCTTAGGTGATGGATGTTTCCAGAAATATCGATTTCTCACCAAATCTCCAAGAATCTCGCCAACCGTCGCCAAGAATCTCGCCAACTGTCACCAAGTCTCCAAATCATTAGGAAATCCGCTTTTAAACTACAACACGTCTAAATACCGCAATTTTTGCCCAAAATGTGAGAATTTCCGATCTGTCTGAGATATTTTAAGACAAATACAATCATCATTTATATTTTTGTAACAATATAAAACCAAGGTCATATGAAGGCAAGGTAGATGTTTAAATTCATCTTCGCGTTTAAACCATAATTGGACAAGTCCTGTTGCATGAATGGGTGCATTACCATCCTGAAAAATTCCATTTCCTGCAGGAAACAAAGCTTGCATTATAGAATGTACCTTTTCAGCTAAAATTTGTTTTTCCCCAGTGATTCTTCTTTCAAGGTTACGAATAGTGCAGCGGAAAACCACGATATCATATAATGACGTGTATCGATGTAATATCCTGCCTCCCCATATCTTGATAGATCTAACTCTATGATTAACAGTTGGAAATAGACAATTAGGATTATACGCTTGCGCCAAATGTGTGTGTTCTCCATATGTGCGCCCATCCAGCTGTAGGGAAAAGTGTGATAGACGATTCGTCGCTCCATTTATCAATCGACCAGGTTCTGTAAGCATGACACCACTGAAGACGATGTTTGGGAATAAAATCTGAGAAGTAGCTTGTGGAAATTTCTGCTCTGCCGTAAATGCTTTTTATGGTGGTGCATTTTAATTGTAAACATTGACATTGAAGAATCCAGTTGCTGATGAAACTCGGTGGTTATTTTGATGTAGTTGTTCGATTCTTAGACATAATCAAATTCATTACACATTCACTGAGCTTCTCTTTCATCCCATTGTTTTGCTTTGCCGAGTTGCGTTGATGTTGTGATATCATACTTCTGAAAACGTCTAGAGATTATGGTGTGTTTCGGTAGCACTTCGTTTAGTTAGACAGACTCTTACAATTTGGCCTCTAAAAATATCTGAGAATTCCGACATTTTATGCTTTAGAAAAAAAAATGCAAGACTTACAGCTAGAGATGTAAAACTCCCGGGAATTTTGAAGCTTGGGAATTTACTCGGGAATTTTGGGAAAAAACCGGGAATTTTGGGGAATATTGGGAATTTTGAGGGAATAAACTCAGCCAATCATATTTCGTTTTAGAGATTCTTTTTTTCGCATATATATGAAGCGAAGTGAAGTAAAATTTGATACTGAAATTTTATTTTCTACAATAAGCATTCATAAAAGCAGTGAAAAGCATAAAATATGAACATTAAAATTGTAAAAAATATAGTATTGAAAAATTTCGTCCCTAGGGGATATTTTTACATCGGTGTATATATGGCGAGATATGTCACTAAGATTGTTGAGAAGCCAATGTTTCTCACAAATATATATTTAATGAAATTATGAAAATAAACTGAAAGTTATTTGACCAAAAATAATATTGTTTCACTGTAACAAAAAATCATTCTTTTCTTCATTTCTATTATTCCATTTTCAATTCTTTAGTTGTAAAAGATTTATTATTTTTTGCGATCATTCTTTATATGCTAGATTTGTTTTTTATTCTTTCGAAATGGCTTTATTTTCCAAAAAAATGATTTCACTTTGATTTTAATGAATTAAATTTCTTAAAAACAAATTATTTGATAAAAGTAAGGTTGTACTTCATTTTTCAGTCTTTGTAATAAACTGAAAATTGATGATTTAAAAATAATGTCAAGCAAATTGCTTTCACTTTTGTTTTTACTTCTAATTGACAAATTTTTAATTTACCAATGATAGAGAAAAAGATACTGTTTCATGTACTACTTCTCAACTGAATATGTGTAAATGTTGTGCAAATTTAACCAATATGTAAATGAAAGTATGTGGTGAGGTGACATGTAAGTTGTGAACAAAAAAGCTCTTCCAGCGAGTCATCCTTTAAATCATATCAATGTGACAAAAATCCTATGAAATAAGCAAGCGTCAAAGCATTATTACAATTTGCATGTAATTTTGAGTTGCATTGAAACAGCAAATGTTATTCCATTCCAATTATAGATATCTTGATTTGCAGAAGGAAATTATCATCAATATATTCTAGCATTATTAGCAGTTTCTTAATAGTATTTATAACTATTTAAATTATAATTCATGCGTATCGACCCAAAATAATATTTTTTAGTTTATAACATGTTTTAACATTTACGTGCTGCTTTGGCCCTCGACTTGATCTTTTTTCATATTTTGGCCCATCATTCTGAAAAGGTTGTGCACCCCTGCTATAGAAAGTACACAACACTATGTAATAAGTCCTACAGCAATTATATAAACATTTATGAAGTATATCTAGGTATAAAAAACTTGCAAAAGAAAAAAGTCGTGCCTGTTAAGAATGCCAAATAAAACTATCAGTATACTTCACATCATTACTTTTGATGGCAAGAGAAAATGATTGTCTTTTTGTATACAATATGTTCAAAATCTGAATCGATAAACAGATATTTAGACATGATATAACCACAGAAAACAAAAGCATAATAGTTAAAAATTACTTTCTGAATGTTTCAAACTATAAATGAACACCCAGACTATTACTTTTATTTAAATTGATCAAAAGTTACTCCAGATATCTAATGAAAAACAAAATGAATATCTATATACACTAACGATTGACGTTATAAAAAAATTTCGTATGCAATTTTAGAATCAGTTATTAATCTAATCTACTGCGTTTAATTTAACATTTTATAAATAGTAGAATAATATTTTTGAGAAATATTTTTCGAGGAATATATATATATTGAAAGACAGCATATATAAGCGATTTCTGTCCAAAAATTTAAAAAATACACATTCAAATAATAAACATTACGAATAAGAATTGCAAAGAACACAAGTAGAAATCTCTCCTATCTTGACAAATGGCTGTCATCCTTTTCAATTTTCAAAATGTTTTCAGAAATTTCTATTGCCATAAATAAAGGTAGAAATCATTAAAATATATCTTTTTAAATATATTATGTGATTTTAATAGTTATAAACTTATAAATTTTTAAGAAAATTCAAAATTTTACCCAATTTTAAAAATTTGGGAATTTTGAAAATTTCCGGGAATTTTCAAAATTTTCATGGGAAAAAACCCGGTTTATTCCCGGAAAAAAACCGGGTTTTTTCCCATCCTTGCAACACTACTTACAGCTTCTATAAAGCACGTCGTCGGTATTTTAATGAAGACACAGCCCGAAAGCGTTTTCTCCTTCAGCTACCACATATTACCAGATCATACACATTTCTATTTATTAAAAAAACTGGTAGCTATTGTATTTTAATGACTACGAAGCTCATTCAAAAATGTCATTTTTATTCAGATATTTTGATAATTACATGTATACATTTATTAAGAATATAATTCTGAATATCTAAATTATTACTTTAAACACTATATATATGAGCTAATTCAGCGCGTTATATATTCTGAGACACTTATGAAACAAAACAATATTTACACCCAACACATCGTCCATATGTACCAACATATTCTTTTAATGATATTTTCCCCTCATATCTGTTACGAAGTTCCGAAGCCATTTCTAACGTATTGATAATGAATATTAATGATCATAAATGTAATCGCATTTATTTAAAATATAATAAAACCATAAATAAAGAATGGAAAAACACGAGATGGATATTGTTGAAACATGTTTTGCTCAATAATAGTAAACTAATAATGATAGGATATTAACCGTCTCTAGTTAACAAACAAGAACTACACAAACCCCTAATTAGCAAAATGTGGCTTTCCATTAGCAATTGAGTAACCATTACAAATATATTTTTTTAAGGCGAAATGGTCTGCCTCCGAATTCTCTGTTATCTCTCCACTCAGTCTACATTATCGTAAATAAGCAAAAACCGGATTCATTTTATTCAACTCTTTCACAGCTAATAATGGAAACCGCAATCATTAATATTATCAAAATAATAATTTAAAGGGAAGAGTATTGTATGCTATCGCCAAATAAATTTTAGTTCCTCGGCTTGTGCTTATATATGTGGCAACAGAATTCCTAAATATAAAAATCTTAAAATTTTAGTTATTAATTATAATCTCAAAATTTTGATGTACCATTAGTCTTCATAAATTTTTCAGACTATTGTTTGTTTTACTACCCAAAACATTGATGGAACAGGATTAAGCATACAAGAAAACTTTCTATTTATTTTAGATATAGCCCAATAGAAAATCTGATATGTATGTTTATTTTTTGAGCATTCAGTCAGCGGTTGAGTAACTGAATCTTTTGCTCACACAGTTACTTTAAATAGCTTCCTTCATTTTTCCAGTCACTTAAAAGTTTTGTTTATTTTCAAAACGGTATTAAAGGGGTTTCCGATTAAATATAATATGACGAAAATTATATATATAATGATAGGAAACGGTTATCTCTCTTGTACGTAATCAAAGCAAATATTTTGTCCCTCAGTATTATATGTTTGATTATATTATTGCATTGCCTTTTATTTTTTTGCCTTTATTAAACGCATTTGTATGCTCTTTGTCTGCTATATCTGAATGTTATGATGTGTGTTATGGAAGTATTTTTTAATAGAATTTAATGTACCTTTGTTTTTTAATTTTCACGACTGTGGATGAAGTGAAAACACGTAAATATTCTCAATGATAGAAATTGCTTTTATTTGTAAGCAGAAATTAAGTGGTTCTTACTTATCAGTAATTACATTTAATTAAAGAGATCGCCACCCGGGTCAGGCAAAATATTTGTTCTTCTTAGACGAATAGTATGCGAAAAACCACCCTCGTGCTGTTCTGATTGGGGTTGGCAGCAGACTCGATCGAACAACTCTAGCGAGATTTCGAAGTGGACACACTAGTGTACAAGGTCATGCGACAGGCCCTTTGTATATTCCCTTTGTCCAAAATGCAATGAGGCTGAAGCTGCTTCTGCCCATATTTTGGCCTGCATCGGTTGAAATAAAGGCCAGCTATTCTTGAGCCATGAGGCTGTGCTCCATTTTCTAAAGGCATTCGGGATCATGGACCTGGAATTGGTGTTGCTGTCAACCAGGAGGGATAAGTCACAACACACTTAAAGAGAACTAAGTAATAATGCGATAAATATGCAAAACACCTTGATTGATCACTTTTTGGAGAACAACTTTTGTATCCAACCATAATATCAGCCCACAGCACTCTAATCGATGAACATCTGATACAATTTCTTTAGCTCTTGAATGTAAAGCGAATTTTAAATGGTTATATGGTTTGTTACTTTACAACAGATGTTTATTTCATTGGAAAAGATTATAGTCGGAAACGTTTCATAATCAAAAAGAGTAAACTGTTTGAAATATCAAATAAGACATTTGAAATTTAGGACTTGTGTGTGTGTGTATGACACGTTTAGTTTTCTGATTCAAGGTATCTTAGTTTTTACGCATTAAACTCTATATCTACCAACGGTATGCTAGGTCAAGATTTGACACAGGCCTTAGTTAATTACAAATTTTTTTTTCATAATTTTAATTTTTCTTATTCTAAAATAAGTTTTATATAGAGAGGGAAATTTTAAATACTTTTTAGTTATACCAATTTTTTTTATTATGATATTTTCTTTTCCTAAATATTTAAGAAAAGCATTTAAACATTTGAAGACATAATTTCAGAATAAGAACAACTGCGAAGAAACTTTACCAAAGGCAATTAAAAAAAAAAAAAAAAAAAAAAAAAAAAGGGAAGTAAGTAATATCAGAAATTATATAAAGATATCGGAATCTTTATTGTCTTTTTTTAATCTAGTATCATGTTACAGTAGCTGGAAAATTCCTCCAAAATAAACTTTTCATAACCAGTGTCCTTCGTTTAAAATGCAAAAGCCTCAAAAAATTAAGTATATATTTTCAAAACTTTCAATAAAAAATGGCATTAACAGTAAAATTTACAGTTTATATGAATGATAAAAACAAACTTATGTAAATTTATGAAAAAGCGATAGCTAGCATTTTTTTTTTATAGAAAAGAACAGGTATATACATAAGCGAGAAAAATATGGAAGCATCAGGGTTTCGTAATTACGCGGTAATTTTTGTTGATTTCCAACTTTTGTCAGCAGATTCGTTGACAATAATCAGTAGGGTCCTGTTATTTCTGAGAGAAGCCGTTTGCCAGATTCGTTAAGGTGGCTAGCGGTCAGTGAGATGGAAATGTCACAGGCTGACGCTGCTATGATTTTGTGTTTCGCAGCTTGGTCCATCGTCTCTGAAATCAGTATCAAGCAGAAGTTTCTGTGTCCTGAAGACATGGACTACAACACCTGCAGAAGACTTGTTTATCGTTCTTGCGGCCCGAAGGAGAAGCATTTCTGCGCCACAACTTGTTGCAGCTCTGTAGCGTCAGGGAGAATATCCGACAGTACGGTGCGAAAACGTCTTCACCATTCAGATCTCTATGCAAGGTGACCAGTTGTTTATGTCCCCCTCACCGAAAGACAAAGGGATTGTTTATCTTGGGTAAAAGAATACGTTTCCTGTACCAGACAGCGATATATTTCAGTACTTTTTACAAACGAATCCTGATTCACACGGGAGGATTCAAGATGTGAGCTGATCAGGAGGAAATTGAGTACTAAATACCATCAATCCAATACTGTGGAAAGGTACAGTTACTTCGGTGGTGGAATAATAGTTTGGTCAGAAATCTCATTTGGTGGTTACACTGACCTGCGTGTGTTCCAGAAGGGAACTGTGACTAGTATGAGATCTTTGATCCATATGTCCATGCAATTAGCAATGATTTCATTCTGATGGATAATAACGCCTGACCTCATCGAGTAGTAATTGTTGAGGAATATCTTAAGGGTCTTGGTTTGAAGTGAATGTGTGAGGAATGCCCAGCTCGATCTCTAGACCTGAACCCCATAGAACATATGCGGGACTATCTTGATAGATAAGTTTCTGCTCTAATTTCTTTTTCAAGGTCTGTAAGAGAGTTAGAAAACAGCTTACTCGGTGTTTGGTGTTTGCCTTCCATTTCGGTAACCGACAACTTAATTATAACAGCATGGAAAGTCAATGCCACCAGTACATTCAAACTAGGGCAGGGGACACATCCCCTATTAAAGTTCTTTTTATCGTTTCTATGACATTTTACCACATAAAATTGTCATTGTTCTTTTTTTCAAGAAGGGACTTTTTCAGCGAGATTGCTTTTTTTTTTGTTGTATAAATTATTTATACGTTTTTCTCTTATCAAGTTTGTATGTTGCAATCAATACATACCTACTTCCCACACTTGCTATTCCAACATTCTTTCATTTGCAAATGAGGCCGAAAAAACCGGTTGCTCTTTAACTTTTTGAGCCTAGGGTATTTGTATGAACAGCAGATCGACTCCCAAAGAGTAACCCTTTTTCATTATTACTCTCCGAAATAATTCGGCAATATTCAATGTATCGAGTTCTGTTAGAATTGAGATGACATATAATTGTGAATTGAAAAATATTCTCAGCGAGCTTTAGGAAGATATTACATAGTTCATTTTTCTGTTATTCTTTAAAAGTTAATTATTCATTAGTTTCCAAGCATTGTTTGTGTAACAAATAATAGTTCATTTTGCGTTGAATTCACCTATATAAATTAGATTTGTCTACCATATATACTTTATATTCGGGGATATTTTGTACCAATTTCTGGTCTGTATAAACATAAGCATTAATGTGAATATACCGTTCCAAAATTTAATATTTTTAAAAAGTTCGAAAATAATTTCAATTTGACTCGTCCTTTTATTATCTTTATATTAGCATCTCATTTACTTTGAACTCTTTAGTATCATTTGAAGAATAACTTTTTCGAATAATTACGTTGAAAATATTTCTTTTATATACTTGAATATATATATATATATTTTTTTGCATAAAATGAATCCATAATTATTATTTTATATTCTGGCTTACATTTTACTTACACGATAAAAGCGAAAAAAGTCAAAGAAATATATAGCAAAATTAAATTTTTACTACCATAATCTAATAAAGAAACAGTTCTAAAAATCAAAAATAAAAACTCTAACACATCCCCACAAAGTTTAACGTTCATTAAAAAAAGGGAATAATTTTTTTGCACAAAAGATTTAATTATTTTAAAACGTTAAATGAGAATTATTTAAGAGAAGGGGGCTTTGGTAGCCTAGTGATTAGGGTATCGGCCTTCCATCCGGAAAAGTGGGGGTTCGATTCCCAGTGCCACCAAAGACCCACCGACTACATGTGATATACGTGCTCGTTAAATCTGTGAAATCGAAAGTCCTGTGGCCGGTCGTTCAGCTGTTACCATGGGTGCAATGGTCTGGAGAAATTTTCCTCTACCTTCAGATCAATGCCAAAATTGAGGGAGTGGATCCTCTGGTGCTGCCATCTATCGGAGGTGTATTAGAGTAAGGACGTAATTTCACTTTCGTGGTGCTCTGATTAAGCGAAAGACCCTGGGGCTTGAGCACAGCCACCAGGCGCGTCGGCAAGTGGTGGATAGCCGAATGTCCTGTAGGAATGACAGGATAGCCTTGAATATAGAATCAGAGGCCGCGAACCAGCTCCCGTAAACCCTGGTGTTATGCGATCCGTGCCTAGGGCTAATTGGCACCGCGGTATTGGTGTCTTAACGGAGCCTCTAGTTGCTTGGCGAACTTCTAGAGTAATTTGCCTTGCCCAGTAACTCAGGCAATGCTGGGTGGACTTATATTACCTGAGCTTTTTAATTGTTATCTTGTGGCTGAAAAGACACAAGAAGTAACAAACCTTTCTGCATTTGCAGGTGAAGCCTCTAAAGTAGACCTTGCTGAAAAAGACAAGGGAACTCAGAGGCAATCTTGTAAAGGGGCAGCAATGAATCCTTTACTTGAGGTAGAAATGACCTCTAAACCATCTTCTTCTGGTGAAAGTCAGGAAGTTATTCCTAGCATGACTTTCTGACCAGAAGGGACTATTTCAGCAAGACCTTATCTGCTGGAAATGTCATATGCAAGAGGAAACGGCAGAGCATGTCATTTACGAATGTGAGGCTCTTGCCCTCCCTAAATTAACTTCTTTAGGCTTCATCCATACTAGAGACTTACACCTAGACTCCATTAAAGGGTTATCGGACTTTATTAGTAAAGTGGGTGACCCGAGCAACTGGAACTAGGAAACATTGGGTTTGGAGTTAATGGTACAAAATGCTGATAAAAGCAGAGGTGCCTAATGACATACAAACTCAATTTTAAGAAGAAGAAGAAGAAGCGAAAGACGCTCCCAATTGACTTAAATTTGCATAACCGAGGCATAGCGAGCTTGAT
The DNA here is from genome assembly GCA_037975125.1 of Latrodectus hesperus. Lineage (NCBI taxonomy): Eukaryota > Metazoa > Arthropoda > Arachnida > Araneae > Theridiidae > Latrodectus > Latrodectus hesperus. Next base: position 87,370,779 of record CM075858.1, read on the forward strand.
TTGTCCAAGTGTCATTAGTAACAACAGAACATCGCAATTATAAACTTTCTGATAAGAATTATGATTTATGGGGAAATATTAACAATTTTATTAAAAATACTACCACATCATTGGAATTATATGCACTCATTTGAGAAAAACATCAATATTATTGTTTGGATTCCAAATGAATTTTGATTTGACCAGTTTGAGAACTTTGATTACGTCACCAACTTTTCACGAAAGAAAAAAGAATCGAAACTACCTGAGTGGGTACTCTAGTGGTGCCATCTATCGGATGATTTAAAAAAGAGCAAAGTCGTACTTTCACCTACGTGGTGCTCTGATTAAAACGAAAGACTATTGACTTAAATTCGCATTGCCAAGGCATAGCGAGCTTGGCTTATCCGAGTGTCATATGTAACAACATTTAAGAGAAAATCTTATCGGTAAAATAAGGGAGGTCAAAATGTATATCTAAATATTCAGTTTTTAATTTCATCCAATGTTTTTTGACACATTTTATATATTGACTAATATAGTTCAGTTATTTTGCATAATTTATATTATTTTCTCAACAAAATTATTAGATAATGTGTCAAGTTTGTACCAATATTGAAATCCAAGTTTGGATGTTTAGTTTATACCAGAGACCCTTCGGTTCAACAGTTCGTGGGTTCGGATCCCACCTTGGGCATGGATGTTTGTAGTGGTTCGGAATTCACTTTAAAACCGTAGGTCTCGGTCTAATTAGACCTCGTGTGCAAAAAATGACCGTTAAGCGACAAACAAACCAAACCAACCAACTTGAGTTAGACATCTTGTAATTAGAATTCTAAGGAACATGGTGAATATTGCTGCATTCACACACTAAGTCAAATCAGTTACAGATTAGATAGCTTACCTTTTTGGAATCTCCCTAAATTATTGATTCGTAAATCAAGAGATCATCAACACATATTATTTGGTAAATAAGTTATATAAAAATAAAAACATCTCAAATTCATGAAAAGGAAACTAACCAACATAATTTATATTTCAAAATTTTTATCAGAAAAAAATGTAACATATTACCATCATTAAATATGTACAAGATTTACTACACAAAATGATAAAGCACCACAAATCTTGAGCAAAGTATAAAAAACTATAAGAAAAGATAATGGAAAACCCGATTAAACGAACACACTTTATAATATGAAATAACCTATAGTAACTTATTAATATGAAAATATAAAAACAGGAACATTTTCATTTATGGCAAGCTCTTCAACAAGAGAAAATAATTGTTAAATATAAAATATATTTCTCCACATAAAATTGATATTTCAATTAAAAAGAAATAAAACTTTTCGGAAAACAATTTTCGTAACTACTATTTGGCGCCCCTCTCAAAGCGGCGCCCGGGGAACGATAGACCCCCTTGCCCCCCCCTTCACTACGCCACTGGGTATAGACGCTTCATTCTGATCTTGAGGACAGTCTTTAAAAAAATATCATTGAGCGACACAAACAAAAACAAAACAAACCAGAGATAACCAATACGTTTGCCGTAAAACCTATTGGATACCTCTGGAAAGAATGATATTATTCTCTACAATTAATTAATTGTGCACACAGAGAGAAATTTGATTAACAATATGAACAAAAAATTATACATGCTTGTTATTTTTGCAGTATTTTGAACCATTTTAAAGAAATTACATCAGATTACTTGAATACACTTAAATACTAGCATCGACTTCTAATGGACCACCATGTATCCAGTGGGAATGTCCGATTTAAATTACATCACGAAATTAGTGGTTCACTCTTTCACTACACAAAATCTAAATTTTTTTTAGATTCTGATCAATATTTTGATCAGAGTAACGCAAAATATTATACATTACATTTTAATTTTGTTAGACTAAAAAGTAAATTAATAACTAGTAATGTTATCGATTTACTTGAAAAATTCCTGCTTTATGAGCGAATGTGGTTTCAATAAATGATTTTTTTATTTAACATTTTCAATACGAAATCTACTAAAAGCTTTGTTATTTCTACGTTTTAATAACTTGACTTTGGTCCTCGCATATGATCTTCAATTATACGAGGGTAAGTTGAAAAATAAGTTTCCCCTGTCGACTGTGGTCAGAGTTGTGTATGAAAGTCAAAAAATAGAATGAGAAATTAAAGATATGACATACCTTTTTTTCCCACATAGATACCAAGTACATTGAGACATTTGTCTTATCGCTTAATAAGCTTCAAAAAGCCCTCCAGGAAAAAATCAGGGCTTTGCATAGGGAAGAAACGTTGAACGGCTTGTTTCACTTCAGTATTGCTTCCAAAGCGCCTTCCCCCGAGATTTTTCTTCAAAGCCGGAAACAGATGGAAGTCGCATGGTGCGGCGAGATCAGGACTGTATGGCGGATGGTGTAGGCGCTCCCAACTAAGAGTTGCAATATGGTTTTGCGTTGCCGTCGCCGAATGTGGTCTGGCATTGTCATCCAACAGCAGAACGCCAGATGTGCGAAGGCCATGCCGCTTTTTCCGAATCGCCTCTTTCAATTTCGACAGGGTGTCACAGTAGCGCGTAGCATTGATGGTTCCAACCTCCAAAAAAAGTCCAGCAACAAAACTCCTTGGGCGTCCCAGAAAACTGTGAGGAGCACTTTACCTGCAGAGGGAGTTGTCTTGAACTTCTTTCGGACAGGTGATGACGGGTGTTTCCACTCCATAGATGCGGCCTTCGATTCTGGCATGAAATGGTGGACTCACGTTTCATTCCCCGTCACAATCCGAAACAGAAAGTCATTGCCTCTACCCAATGGTGTAACGGTGACTTTCGCCCAAAGCCATTCAACGCTTCTTCCATATGCAAAGCCCTGATTTTTTCCTGGAGGGCTTTTTGAAGCTTATTAAGCGATAAGACAAATGTCTCAATATACTTGGTACCTATGTGGAAAAATAAAGGTATGTTATATCTTTAATGTCTCATTCTATTTTTCGACTTTTATACACAACACTGACCACAGGCGACAGGGGAAACTTAGTTTTCAACTTACCCTCGTATAATAATGCACCTTGTTTTATTATTTTCCTTGAGCTAATCAACGAACACCCTAACAAGAGGGCTTGCATATGGTACATGATAGTATGGTTGGACCAGAGTAGGGATGTTAAAGTGGGATCTATAATAGCTGATTTGGTTTTTTGGTTTGTTTAGTCATTCAATAGTCATTTTCTACACATGGTGGTACACATTAGACCACGACCTACGGTTTAAAGTGAATTCTGAAACAGTACGAACATCTCTAAGAACAAAAGAGAGATTCAAATATACGATTTTTTCAACCGAAGGCAAGACACTCGCTTACCAGCTCGGCAATTGCTGATTTGGAAAGGTTACGAAGGTGTCAACTTAAATGTTGCTTTGTCATGGTTCAAAATTAAAAATGTTTGATATTGATGCAACTTAATCCGTTAGAAACTGGTACTACACATCAAGAACATTCTGCTATCTTTTATGAAATAAAAAAAGCAAGCACTTTTCGATTTAAATATAATTCACTTTCGTATATTATAAAACAGAGTCGCATAAAACTAATTAATTATAGAACGGGATTACGAACTGAAACTCTTTTCTTCACCCATTGTTTATATATGACACATGACAGTAAATAAACTTCTAACGAAATTAAAATGAAAACCTATAAACATGTACTCAAACTCGTTGCAACATATGATGAAGAAACTTGGACATATAATGATGAATGCAAATCATTTATTCTTGAAAGATGTTTTTGGAATAATTTTCAGATCAATAAAATTTAATTAATTTGCAGGGGAGAATTAGAAACAATAATGAACTTGTTTATCTAATTAAGGAAGAAACATAATTCAGTTTATTAAACTGCACTTAGCATGGCTGGGTCATACTGAAAGAATAGATGAAAACAGTTTTAAGAAAAATTGTATACTGGAGAAATTTGATTTAATGACCCAGAGGAAAACTTGTAAAAGATGGTTAGATGATACAAAGATTTAACTATCACATAAATAAAAGGATAGAAACTTAATGCCAAGATCAGAGCAATTTGGAGTTGCATGGTTTTGCCAGTCAACTAGCCTGTACTGTTGGATGACACTGGACTGAGAGGCAAATCATGTAATGAGTTATAATGCGCATTTTGTTCTAGCACAATGATACACCTTATTTATAATTATTGAAAATTTACTCACAAAAGATATAATACATAGGTCTAAGAAATCAAAATAATTTTTTTTCATATATTCATTCATTTTGAAACTTCCAGTAACTTAGAATAACCAGTATGTAATGCTTTATTTTTTTTCATCATTTTAAATGAAAAATTAATGCTAGAAAATTGACCTGTATTTTGTTAATTTCAGTTCATGCATTTAGTCTTCCATTGAAATTGAAGGTGTATTATTTTAATCCTTATTTTTTCCAGGCATAAACAATTTTATCAAAAATGATTTTTTTAAAATTATCTAAACATATGAATTAATAATTTCATAAAAGATCTTTCAATTCTATTATCTCAGACATCAATTGAATAAATTTAACACTTTTTCAATGAACTGCGTAGCCAAATTTATACTGAATATATCAAGACAAAAAAATTAAAATGTTCCAACTTTGGAAGTGGATATTATGGAAAGAAAATATATTTCAATTGAATATTTATGTTTGGTTAAATTTAAATAATCTTATAACATTTTTCACCAGTATAAAGAGGTTTGGAAGAAATTTCCTCGCTCTCAAAACATTAACGCTTTTTGAATGGTTAATTGGTTTTTGCTGTATAGCCACTTTTTTAATTTTAAAACAAATTTACTAATGTTTAAAATGGATTCTGAACCAATGATTGTTTTTCCAAACTGCATTAGGAAAGAAGTTTAGTATTGTGTATATATTTCCATTACATTGTAATAATCAAGATTAAGATATTAATGATTTATCTTAATCTTGATGGATTTTATTCTTAGTGAACACATGAGTGATTAAATAATATGCATACTAGTAGTGTAAAACTCACTTTTCTAATCCCTTTTCCATTTACAATCTGAAAATATTTAATGTGGTGTAAATAAAAAGTCTTGACAAGACTTTAAAAACTTAAAGACAAAAAATTATGAACTTTAAAAAATTCAGAACCGTTCACACACGTCAACTCTTGTTCTGAATTATAAAATTCAGAAATCCACCTTGAAACTTGTTATTCAAAACAAAAATCATTAGGAGTGCAAAATAATCCTAGTAAAATTATTTGTGAAAATAAAAATTTAAGATATTTAAAATAAAAAAAGTGCTCACTCCCCTATGAATACATACAGAGTTAGCAAGAAATAAGTTTCCCACTTCAGAGGGCTGTAGAATACGTTCTATTTGTCCAAATGAGATAAAATTTGAACTATAGATAATTCAAATGATGCGCTTGACATTTATTAAAAAATACAGAATTTCGCAGATAGGTGGCGCTGTAATACTAATGGTACTTATTTGCATGTACTGAAAATATGAAAAGTCATTTGCTTTACATCGCATGCCTATTAGCATTATCTTTGGGTAAAAAAAAGGCGGATTCTGAACTAGCATTAGTTACTTCTCTGCACATCATGCCTTCTTTGCAAGAAAAAGCGCTACTTGTAAAATTGTTCTACCAGAATCAGCAGAACTCTGTTGCAGCTGTAAAAGAATTTCGCCGTATGAAGCAGATACGAAGAGGTCCAAAGTCTCCATGTGCGTTACGCAAGATGATGCAGAAATTTGAAAGAACTGGACAACTTGCAATTCTTCCCGGTAGAGGACGAAAGCTAATCCAGCGTTTAAAATGTGGCTACCACGGTCGTTGAAGCCAGCAGTCAGTCGCCGGATGGTAGTGTGAGTGTGCCAGTTGTTTCTTGTGTATTGGATATGCCGTATTCCACTGTACGAAAATTCTTATGGCGGATTTTGCATTTTTATCCCTACAAAATCAAACCTCTGCACTTGTTGCAGAACGGGGACTCAGAGGTTTGTAAAACTTTTGCACTTCATTTCTTTGCTCGAATGGTGGTTGACGTCACTTGGCCATGGAATATTCTGTGGACTGATGAACCCACTTTCAACTTAATGGGCAAATCAACACCCACAATTGTCGAATTTGTGCAGCGGCAGCAGCGTGGATGCCTTCAGGACATCATTTTCATGCAGGATGGTGCACCTCCTCATATTGATCGTCATGTAAAGCAACTGCTAACACAGCATTTTACTGAGGCACGGGTTATCAGCCGTCAATATGGTTCTACGATTAGAGCACATTGTTGAAAATGAAGGGGGCATATTGAACAGTTGTGATGCTACTTTTTTATTATTATTATTTAACATTTATAAAGCATATCAAATGTTTTATGTGTATTACAGCGCCATCTATCGGCAAAATTTTGTACTATTTTTTTAAAAATAAATGTCAAGCGCATCATTTGAATTATCTGTAGTTCAAATTTTATCTCATTTGGACAAATATAACGTATTCTACAGCACTCTGAAGTGGGAAACTTATTTCTTGCTAACCCTGTACTATATAAAAATATTTTCAGTATGAAAGAAAGGAAAACAAACTTGATTTTTTAAAAGCAAGTTTTAAGTAATGATGGAATCTTTTATGTTAACAGCCTTTTAATGAAGTAAAAGCATAGTGTGTGAAGAGTTAACTATACTTAATTAAAAGTCTAGAAAATGTAAAGAAACAAATTCATTAAATAACTAACGCATTTTCCATTTACTTTGTATAATTCCACTAGCTTCCTCTTACTAATACTTTTAACTATTATCAAATAAAATATATTTTTGTAAAGTCTTTTAACTCCCCCAAGGAAAAGTGAACACATAACCTGTTTTATATATAGTAATTTATAATCACTTAACTTTTCCAAAAAACTATTTTTTAATTGATTTTCCATTTTTTGTAAAAATTTTTAGAAATTTCTTTAACATTGAATTCATAAATATTTTTTCATATGAATTTTCAATTTTTTTAGCAGCTACCATTATTAATAACATGATTTTTTTGTTTTGATTTTGGTTTAAAATTTCTGAAACTATAGTTAAATTGAATAATCAGTGAATCAGAAAAAAAAACACTTTTTTAAAATTTTAATATACTTATACAAATTTGTTTATGAAAGCAAAATTTTAGCCATGTCAATTAGTAGAGAAAATTTCTTTTGTCAAGAAAAATGTGATAATGGAAAATTGCAAATGTTTATGAATATGCAAAAATAAATTCAATAACATCAGAAAATAAACTATACGTATTGTAAAATGCAATGGTATGTACGTATTAAAGCAAAGTTTTAGCTTGTTTACTACAAGACTTGGATTGGTAAACTGTATGTGAAATAAGCTAATTTTTGAAGAAATGGGGGAATAATGTTGGTTGGTTGACACTCTTGGCCCTTATCACACACAAGAGCGAATTGAATGGAGATCTACAGTTTAAAGTAGACAACGAACACCTATGACTAAGATGAGAATTGAATCCACAAAAGCTGTTGATTTGAAGAACAGAGAGCTAACCATTCAGCTGCTAGTTTGGCAGAAAAAAGAGTAAAATAAAGGCGAAAGACAGCAAACAAAATGCATGCAAGTCTTCTATGCATGGTATACTATTTTAAATAGAAAAATAATTATTTAATACCATTTATTTCCTAAATCCTTTTCACTAATAGTTACAAAGTTTTCCATAATTATGAGTACTGAATGAAATTTTGAACACTAGATATTTAAAGACATTAATAAGAGGAAAAAAGAAGGACAATATATGTTTAATGTTTCTTAAATAATGGTATTTTTATTAATTTAAATGCATCAATTTTTTAAGCAAAAGCATTTAAAAATTTTTTGCATGTTTGTATTTTTTCCTACTTCCTTATTTCTGTATAAATGAATGATGCAGACTGCTATCGAAGAAGAAACTTTAAAGATGAAATTCTAAATGGATGAGTTATTACTGATAAAATTTATTTATAAAGATACTGTATTCATTTTTATCAAATAAAATGAGCATAAAAATGAATAAAGAACTAAACTAACATCATTTTTGAAAAATAACATTTGATAAAATTAATTTGAGGGTTCTTTTGAGTTTAAATATTATTCAAATTTTACATAGTTGAAAATGAACAAGTTACATAGTGTTACAATCACTAATAAAAAAATAAGGTACAAGCATTTTGATTAAAAGAATTTTCTTTCAATAATGGACATAAGAAGAATCATACTTTTATAGCACCATTTAGTAAGTAAATTTTTACACGAACACATTCATTTAAACACATTTACTCACCTCCCCTTTTTATATAGACATCACAACTAATGATAAAAATTCCATAATAAAAGATAACAATGATTTGTAATGTTAATTTATGTTAATAATACATTTATAATAAATTGCAAATGTTAAGAAATTAGTATAATTCCAATGGCAACAGAACCAAATTATAAAAAAAATGTAATATATACACAGATATAATTTATCCACTCATTGATGTTATTTGGTTTTGTCCTTTATTTGAAAAAAGTAAGTATGTAAAACATGACAAAAAATAGTTCAGACATTAAAATATGTATACCATACCTACTTGATATGGATTTTTTTAATGATTGAATTATGACTTTTATGATAAATGACAAACAACTGTAAATTTCACATAACACCAATCCAAAGGGAGAGGTAGTCTTTACAAGGACATGTCATACATTTATCAATTACCCCAATCTAATTAAAATAATCGATACTTTAAAAATAAAGGCACTGAGACTTGGCAGTAGGTGCACTGGACACATAAATCGTAATAAAATTCCATTCCACTTATTAAAAAATATTAGTAGCTGCATAAAAACAAAAACACTTAGAATTTAAAAAAGAAAGAATGGCCATTGTCACAGTAAAAGTGAAAAGCATAAAGTATAGATTGTATCACGAAGAGCACAACACGTCACAATTATATCACAATGGTTACCATAAGGCAGAATCATTAAGTACAAATGTCAACGTAATGCAGTTTTAAATTTCTACGATACCTTTTTCTTTACTTGGAACCACATTCTGATTTGTTTGGTCATTCTCATACTCAACAAAATCATCAAATAAGCTTGGCCATGCAGCAGTATCATCATAAGAACTGAGGTCATTACCAACAGATTCAGAAAAATTTAGAAACATGTTCCATGTATCTCTGGAGATGCCTCGAATGCTGGGATGGTTTTCTAGGAAACGTAACCATCGTTGAAGTATTGGAGGTTCAGAATCTGTAAACACTAGCTTCCACAACTGGATTGCCATTTCAGACATTAATACTCTTTGATCAGGTTCCAAACCAAATCTAAAAGTAAAACGATAAAAGTCTTTGAACTTTTCTGGACAGCGAGCTTCAGATATCATTTCTGGAAATTTTGCCTGGATGTCTTGGATGCAATCTGCTTTTAAGCTCCGACATCCATTCAAAAACTCTTCTTTAGTAAAACAATACATATGCTTGGCATTAAATTTCCAAGCTAATAATAGTACACGATAGTCTTCAGGTGGAACATTAAGGTCATTGCAAAACTGTTCAATGCCATCAACAAGAATGGCATTTTCATTTGGGTCCTTATATTGCTCAAAAAAGAAAGTAATTTACTTTCAGAGTACTCTCGATTAGAATGACTAGAACGTTTGTTTTCAATGCATGCAGTACTAAGAATAGGAAAGATGAGTTTTTCAGTCAGACTGAGATTTTTGCCATTGGCATTTGATTCTGCACAATTATTCACTATAATGCGAGTTTCTAACCGTCCCTTCTCGCAGCGACGAAAATCACCACTACTCATTCCTGGCTGATCTTCAACTGTTTCAGTATTCCTTGTTACATCTGCAAACTTTTCATCGCAGGTTTGAGTGATGACAGATTGAGTAGCTGGACAGCACGAAAGGCACTTACCCATTGGATGGCCAGTGATAAAAAGCAGCTATCTACGATGTCTCCTCATGATACCTATTCATGTATATAAATATACAAATTAATCAAATGCTAATTTGGCATAAAAATTTTGTTTAAAATGTTCATACAAAAATTCCTATTTGATTATAAAAACCAATAACTTGCTGCCAATAATAAGTCTACAGTTAAATATTATTACAGAGTTCTTTACATCTCCCACCATTTTCAAAATAATTAATATAATTTTAATTTTAAAAGTTTAAGAAATAAATTAATAGAATATTTTAAGCTTTGCCAGCAAATCTTAAAATAATAAACACAAACATTTATAGTAATCAAAATTTCATAATTAAAAAATAAATGTTTGTAAAACTTAAAGCATATATAAATGATAAAACTATTTCAAACTACATTATTCATAATAAATGCAACTTTATTTAATGAACATCCAATAAAAATATTAATGATTCTAAGATCGTTTTTTAGCAATGTGATTTCATTTGTCCCCTTTATACATACTTTAAAACCAAATGTGATATTTTTTTCAAAGGTACCAACATTCATATAGAACTTATACTGGTAGTGTCGGCCACTTCACATTAGTTTATTCATTCATATAAATAAATTACTATAGCAATTAATACTATGTTAGAATGTATGAGTGATGCAACAAGATTCTACATCATATGCCACAAAAATAATTCTAAACATTTATTTAGTGCATTTCAATAAAATGTAACTTAACTGAAAAGCAACAAATATAAATGGATAACATTTCTATAAAAATAAAACAATTACCTAAACAGTCTGTTGCAATTATTAAGATAAGTTAAATACCCAGCCAAAAGATTGTCCTCTGATGATGTTGAAAACAAAGTTGGACTTACTGGTACTAGTGTATTTAAATGTCATACTTTGAACTTATGTATATTATATTGTTGTAGTAAGCAACAAATAACAGCAAAAGGACAAGTAAAAGGATCCCAATGATACACGCAAAGAAAAAGATTAATGCAAACATCATCCCAATACTCTAGGTATTTTACCTACTATAAGGATCATTTTACTTTCTCTCCCTTATTGGCACCTATATTCCCCAGGTTATATTTCTTGTAACATTTTTTTGTTCTCCAAGTTGAAATTGCATCTAAGGAGGATCACATTTCAAAAGTATTTTGTACATTTATTCCAAAAGATTCAACAAATTATTTGGTAACAAATTCCAAATTTTTCAAATATATTTAAATATATTGACTAAATGTTCTTAATTTTATTTAAACATGTCACATGATATGATTAAAAATATTTTCTATTTCTCATAAACTCTGTGCACTAACATTTAAAATAATTTAATAAACTGCCATATAAAAAATAGCGAAAACATATTTTAGGTGTTATATAAAAAAAGGCCTTTAAAATCAGTTTTGATTTTGATTATTATAAAACTAGAATTGCTTTCTGACAATTGGTGTAGTATAAAAAATATATGAAAAAATTACAAGATTTTCATAAAAACTTGGCACTTTTTGAATTACAAATTTATCAAAAATATTGACTTAGTAAATTTTACAGGAAGCAATATTACAAGTTCTACTCCCATATCATATAAAAAGTTAACTAATATTTAGTCATAAAATATTTAAATACATTTCTGCAATATTTATTTTACAGGTATTAAAACTATTAAAAAATAACAAAATTTTGATTTTTCTTGTTTTTGATTGAAAAAAATGTTAGCTCAAAAATAAATTTTGATTTTATTGTATTGTATTTTTTGAAAGAATTTTTTTTCTTTTTTACCTTTTACAGGCATCCTAATGATGAACTGTTTTTCCCATCATATTTTTTTCACCAATTATGCAGTATTTGCATTAAATGTTTACCTAAAATATACATATTTAATATGCATTATCAAAAAAGAGCAGACAATACTATTGATAAATTGCTCTTTGGGATAAAATTATTTTAGAATAATAAATTATTTTTAAATTTATGTAATAAGGAAGTTAACTTTTCAAATAAATTATGTTAACACAAAAATGTTTGGAATGAAAAAAGTATTTCCCTTACATCTATATATATTAGCAAAATGGCAAAATTGTCACTAAAAAAAGTAAAACTAAGTAATTAAATTAAGACTACGTTTTCATATTTCAAAATCTAAAATTAATCTTATCTACCAATGTTCATTTATGAATACATCATATTATACAATAGTTGTGTTTCACAATTTAAGTTTAATTTCCAAACACAATAATGATACCTGCAAAAGGATTGAAAATACTATATGCCACATATCATGCTTCAATTCAGTTTAAAATATTTTAATATTTGATAAGTTACTACACAAGATAAAATTCATACAGTCAAAACTAATATCAGATCCAATACGAATGGGCACTTTTACTGCTGGTGTCTAAGAAACTAATGTTAAATTTTTAGTAGTCTTAAAAGTTATTAAATTTAATAATGAGACTATTTTCTTTTAATTTCAATTTTTTTCATCAATATTTTAACATGTAAAAGATAGTCTAACAATGGAAAACTGTTGTTAAGTATATGTGTATCAACCATGGTTGCCTCAACAAAGGTCTTAAATAGTTGGCTGTATTTATGTATTGCAAAAGATAAATCCAAAGAACTCTCAAGCAACCAACCTAATCGAAAAAATCCTAATATCATACCTGCCAACTTTCAGAAAAGTATTTCAGTAAAACTTTTCAGTTTTAATCCATGTGACTAAAGAAAAAATTATAACTCTACCATTTCTTTTCTCCATCTACAGTTTTTCAAGCTGGAGGATTCCCTCCTCCCCGATAGAAAAAGGGTTTGACGTGTGCATTTTCAAAGCCTCTGCGACCACACAGTCCGGGAAGTTATTTCTCTCTTCCCACAGAAGGGTTGAATGGGGTGCTAATTTCCGCTCCTCATCATGGCTAACGAGAAAAGATCGCCATTATGCGCTAAGATAAAAAAATTTTTTTCTTTTTTAAACTTTGCCCAGAAGAACCGAAACGCGTAAAATAATTAATGCTATCAGTAAAAGCGTAAAACATGTGGATCTTGCGTAAAATTTACGCACGATGCGTAAAAGTTGGCAGGTCTGTAATATAGATTTTCTCCCATTGTTTAACAGTGTTTGGGATTAAATTTAGATTACTACAATAGGAAGAGCACTGTCTGATAACTCTCCCCCCTCTCTCTGGCCATGGTAAATTTTTATCATCGATATTTATTCAATTAAAATTTTCCTTTGAATAAACAAATACAAAACTGCTATTTTTTATTTTAATATATAATATTCCAGATTTGTCAAATTGTCTTACACACAAAATCTTTTGTTTAACAACAAAGATTTTGATTTTCCATCAGAGAATAGGATTACTTTTGATGCCCACTTCACTTCTGAACACTATACTTCCCATACAACAATATACTTGTTTATTCACATGATACCTGCAGGTCTTACTTAGTTTGAGGTGACTGAGAAAATTATGAAAATTTTCAATTTTGCTCTGAAAAACTGCATGAGATATGATACAAACAAGTTCAACACAAATAGAGAGAAAATCTTAAAAACTAAGTCTGGGATAGATAGAATTGGATAAAATCTGGATTATAAAGAATGAATAAATTCTAGGTTAGATGATGAATATTTACAATGAGATAAGAATTTGAAAAGCTGTAGTGTGAAGCTTTGATAGAAAAAAATCAGCAACTACTAAGGCAGTACTACTGAACAGGAGCTTTCTGCCAGGTCAACGAGACATAGCATCTTGGGAGACTTCTTAAAACAATCAACATAAAAATGGAACTATTTTATAAAAATGACTCATATCTTATAAATATAATTTACCAATTTATTAATTAAATAATTTATTCATAGAATTTAACTTTTCCCTCATGGTTTGTGCATGATAACAAAATATATAATAGCTGCTGTTACAGTCAGTCATTTTAATGTTTCATATTTGAACTATATCCATATTTCCTTAGACATCAATTTTGGCATACCAATACATATATCAACACCAGAAATATAATACTCGACTGTGCAAAAAATTGTTTTTTTCTCAGGAATTTTCTGCCCCAAACCAGTTTTAATGCGACTGTTATTGACTCGTAATAGCTGGTTTGACCACGTGATAATGACATCTCAAAAAATTTTCACTTCACTTGTTTTAAGAAGCGGTCAATTGTGTACTGTTTGTTTCTGATGCATATTTTAAAAATGGACACCACTCTCATCAGAAGGACTAGAATTGTTACCCTTAGTCTATATACTTCTATGTCTGTGAGGGATATTGCTACAGCAGTTGTAGTTAAAAATCTAGTGTTTCTGGATTATAGAAATAAGCAAAAGAATTTTGGGATTGTGTCTCTAAAATGAAAAACTAAATGTGGACACAAATGCAAAGCCACACCACCTTGAACAAATTTCTTGTACAAAATAGTACAATGCAAATTTGGAATGTGATTTTCAACAGTATCTTTCTTTAGAAAGGACTGAATTATTGCCAACACAGGGTAATGATAAAATTTAATGATTTTAAAACATCAGAAATTAAAAATTATCTTTTGAAAAAATGTGAAATTCAATAAGAACTTTCAAGAGCAATAGAATTTTGTTAGTTGAAATAAATAAGAAGAAAAAATTCCCCTACAGCAGCTAACATATGTAGTAAATATCAGCAAATTTTTAATCAAATATTAGATGTAAAATGAGGCAATATTTTTGGCCAAACAAAATCTCATTTTCCATGTGCATTTTGGATATATTTCACATCATTTCAATGAATCATTCTTATTTTAATACATATGTAGCAAGCCCTTGATTTAAATCACACACTGTTAACATTACTGTACATATATCTGTTCATTTATCCAATTGGAATGAAAAATGTAGATAAATACTGTTCCTTATTTCTATAGGAATCTGAATTAATGTTTGATTACTTTTTTTAGTCAAGGAACTGCTACATTTTTTTACCAAGCCAATTTTTAATACAGGGTTTTAAATGGTATGTTAAATAATTAAAGACCATATAGCTTTCATAGCTTAGTAACTTGTCAACATTAAGAACCATACCATGTGCTCTGTCAGGATTATTAATTTTAATCACACTTTTTGGATCCATAAACATTTATCTTTGTAGTTTAGCTACCTCTAATAAAATGGTGATAATTTTTTGTAAAGAATATTAACTTATTAGGCAACATTTTATAATAATATTATTCCACTGAAATTTCTTAAAAACCCAGTGGTAATCTAAGAAATATATTTTTCTAACAATAAACTTAAGGAAGTATAACACTAAATAAAACATAGGCTACTTTAATAAATTTTATTATAAATGATTATGTAGAAAAATAATTCAATTAATATGTTTTTTTATTCAATTTCTCTTACAATGTAGCAACATGAAATCATACAAACCATAAATATAAAAAACACAAGTGTTCAGTAATCAATAAAAATCTTTCAGTTACTCAATATGGTCTATTTTTTTGTTATATAGCTTCTAATGTGAAGGAATTTTATAAAAAGCAGAAAAAAAGAAAAGTATAAAAATTTTTTGCATATGATTAAAATGTGTTCATTGGTGCCCAGCAGTAATATCTTACTTCTCAGAGAATAGTCTGAGGCATTAAATGAAAATAGATTGACAACTCTTTGGAAATAGCCTAACTGATGAAAGCCATAGAAAGGTTAAACCTGATTCATATGTAATAGATCAGGAGTTCCCAAAGTTTGTGCTGCTGCACTCTAAGGTGCCGCAAAGCAGCCCTTAATCAAATGAGGAAAAAATAGTATATACAAGTCAAGGTTGTGCTTGTCAGAAACCAGTTCATGTTCCAATGGTCAGAGAGCACCTGCTGAAACAATTTCTACTTCTTTTATGTTCTTTGCATCAACCCTGTCGGCTGCACAAGTTTCCCAATAATGAATGAAGACAAGAATAATAACATATTCTTTCACTTTTTTTTCAACTGCTCAGACTGTCTGAGTCATTTATCTAGCTAGTGGTCATAGTGCATATCATGCTTTAAAAAGCTGTAGATTTCACAAGAATGGATAGAATTTTGATGAAAAAACTAATAATGAAAGTTTTAATAAAGATAATGCATCAACTTGTGAAATGCCTTGGAAGAAGAGGAAATGCCACAAATATGAAGACAGCTAAACTGGATTTTGGCTTCACTTCAATAAAAGTCAATGATGAAAAAAGATCACAGTGTGTTATCTGTTCTAAAATTCTATCTGAAAGCATGAAAGTGTGTTATCTGTTCTAAAATTCTATCTGAAAGCATGAATCCAAGTATGTTGAGATAAGCCTTCAAACAATGTATCCCAACATAGTTGACAAACCATGTGAACATTTTCACAGAAAAATGAAAGATTTGCATCACCAAAAAGGTGTTTTCATTAAACAATTAACAAGAAAAATGCCTTATTGCAGTCTTTCAAAGTGGCATACAGAGTAACGAAGTGCAAAAATGTCTACACAATTAAAATGGAATTAATTTGAAAAGGCAGGAAAACTTCTGAAAAATATCCCTTTGTCAAACAATACCATCAGTTGAAGAATGCAGGACACATGGCTTACAATCCCAACAATCAATTGGTAGAAAAAATGAATTTAAACTGCAATTGGATGAGGCCAGAGACAGCAAATAAGGGTGCACATCTCATTAGTTTTATTGATGATTGTACTGTTGTTGAAAATCTCCTGTTTTGTAAAAGCATTACATTAATGTAACCGCTGGAGATATATTCATCTTTTACACATTTATGACAAAAATGATTTGAATTGGACAAAGTGCGCTGATAGTGCTTGATCATTGTGTATTGTGCAGGCTCATTGCATCATTTACAGAGAAGTACTTGCATTGAAATCATTGAGTCTTCCACTGAATCTCAGTCTAGAACATGTATACTGCATAATAGCTAGGCTATTTAAAGACAATTTTTCAAAAATCTATGCCAGAATTTAAGAGCTGAGAATACAGCTCTTATATACTACATGCTTATATACTACTATATACTCTTATATACTACTAGCTCTTATATACTCATGTTGGTTTTTATGTGGAAATGTACTATCTCGAACTTTTGAACTTCAAGATATTTTATAGGATGACTTTTTAAAAGAAAAATTATAAGTATAACAAACAAAATATAGGCAGTGCAAACATGTAAAAAATTTGTTTAGTATGCAACAATTGTTTAAATCATGATTTGGCAAGATAATATAAATTCTACTTATAAATTAAATGCTGAAATATTTTATCAGGCAAAGTACATTAATTTGAAATAATCATGATTTTAGTAATAAAGATTATTCGTGTTGGTGAGTATGTCACATTACTCTAAATACTTCCCAAACAAATTTTTCAGCATGTCTCAAAAATTTAGTTTTGTTAAAATTAAACCAGTGGCATTGAGCTCATTGTGGATCAATGCCTGCAGTGCCCATATTTGTTTTCCCAACTGAGGAATTTAGATTTGTTATTTAAAGTAGTTTTTCAATTAGTTATGAATCTGAAAAAAATTTGGATATCAAAATTCTAATCATTGTACATTATAACCTCACAGCAAATGATAACTAGAAATAAATTTTTATGTATGATGAAATAAGAGTTTAACTGGGTTGTAAACTATGTAAACTTTATTGTTTTTTGATGAATCATTTAAGAGATTGAAATTACTTGCATACATTTTAATTCCATAAGACATCAACAGTAAAGTTATAAACTTATATTTGATTTTTGCTTCAAAATATGGCAATAAAATTTCTAAATATTGTATTATAAATAAATCTATTGCAATTAAATTCCACATATTTAAGAAAAATAATAATGATTTTGAATATTCTTGAATTTTCAGAGTTTTCATCTTAAAAATAAATTCACTTATAACATGAAAACTTTAAATTAGTTATTAGTAATTAACATTCTCTAAAACATATTTGATTGGATTTTGCTCACTGAATACAAAGAAAAATTGTTAAATTTATATTGTTTTGGTGATTTTAAAGGTGGTGATAAAAATTTAAATGAAAAATTTAGAAGTATAATCCTAAGGCTTAAAATGATTATAAGGTCAAGGTTATCATAGATAAATAAAACACTTGAATTATACATTTATTGTTTTAAATTCCAAAAAAATATCTTATGAAACTGTTTAAAAAACTTTGTCCTGAATTTTATTTAATTTTTTTTTAAAAGTAAAAATGCAAAGAAATAGGTGCAGAGCTGCGATATTTATATCTGAAGAATGAATTGATACTATTTACAGAGTATAATTAAACAGAAATAGATAAAGCATGTAAACTGTCACATACCACTTTTTCATAAACTTGTTTACATAGATTTAGTTACTTCAGAAGCTAAGATAAGCAATAGAGTTGACACCTTAGGAGCTAAAAGTAAAATTTCAAAAGAATTCAGATATTTTATTAGAAAAAACCTTGAGTTTCATAATGAAAATGCATAAGTAACAATAATGTAATTTATAACATGTTTTAAAAGTTTCATTTAAATTTCAAAACAATTGCTTGTAAATTTGAATAAAAACCACCAGAGAAAGTTACTGTGATAAATGTTTCTTCAAAAAATATATTAGATAATAATTCCATAAGAATGTCACAAGAAAAATGAAAGTATTTTCATTATTTAGCAATGCAAAAAAATTTATGCTTACATAAAACAATGAAAATTTTCAGAGAGAAAACAGATAGTCTCTTAAACCGGATCATGTGAACATATGACAGAACAAGTATTAGGAACAGTTAAAACCAATATTGTTAAATGATGTTTACGATGCAAACAGAGATTTCTGATTGTTTAGTATATATACTTACCATTCGAAAACCAATCATTCATATTTAATTTTCTTAAAACCAAGCAAATGAAAAACTTTCGATATATAATACATTTGCACTCATATACAAACAACGAAACAAGAAAAAAATCCTATTTTGTGACGTCAAAAATGGTCCGCGATTTGGGCGCGTTCATATTGTCAATTATAGGTGATAGGCAACGAGGAAAATGGAGCAATGATGGATAACTGCTATTTAACAATTTATATTATTTAAATTATTCACAATAATTTATTGATTTTGATGGCTTTATATTCTTTTTAGGACTTTGAGTTATCAACAGGAAGTATTTTTAGAAGTCTAAATCGTGGAAACGTTTTCTAACACAAATAAGAAAGAAGAGTTAAAAGTCATCAAATTCGAATATCATAAATTGTACAGATAAAATATAAAAATCATTTTGATTTGAGAATAATAATGTACATTTTTTTCAATAAATTTGCGTTTTTGATTAGATTTACAGCTTTCGAAAAATAAACAAAATTAGACTTCAATATATAAAAAGATGCAACTCTTTTGGCTTTTTAAAGCAAATTAATATTTTTATTATAATAGGAAATATACGAGATATAAATTTAAAGTGCAATTTAATGAACATCGTATCAAATAGGTATCATACGATACATTGCGTAATAACAAAGTATATCAGCTGGCATAAGCAGAAAATAACTATGTTATTGCAAAATACGTGGAGTGGCTTAAGAATAAATACATTTCAAAGTCTGGCAGCAGAGCTCATATAATGGAACTTGCTGTCGTCAAGGCAACGAAAGGAAACTTTTTTTTTTAATAAATATTTTTTTAAATCTCATGATAAAAATTTTCCAAACTACTAATTTTTTTATTTTTTAAAATAATTATTTTCAATTTGCTTTCTTAAAACTAAATTATTGTTTTTTAAATTTGATTTAATGAAAGTTTCGTGACAGGTCTAGATTACTGATCATATCAGGGAGACTGATTTACACTTTTATTTCCGGGATAATGGCTGTTCTAAGTAAATTAAGAGAATTATCTCTTCCTTATAATTGTTATGAAGTTGGACATACATGGACACCAGAATGTTATACCGCTGCTTTATCAGTTGGTTTATGCTGTTTAGTAGAAGGAATGAAACTTTATGCTCCACTTTATTTGGTAAGTAAAACATTTTATGATAATTTTAAACTCACTTCTATTTTGTGTTTCAAAAGCATCGTCAGCTAAGTAAATGTTTAGGGAAATGAAATTGATTAAAATGAATTCTGCCCTAACCTTATTTGTATTTTAAATATTTTATTGGTTAAATTTTTGGGCAATATTTAATTGGATGTTGTAGTATATTTTTAGAATTTTTCGATATATTTCATTTAATAATATTAGAAAAATATGTAATTTAATGACTACTGAACTAAATTATCTATTTTGTTCATTTTATGATTGCTACAAAAAATCCTATTCCATGTTAATGTAAATTTTTTAGTTTAAATAACAACAACAACAACAAGCTACAACAACAAAAACTGGTAAAAAATATTTGATGTCCCAGACCAAGTTATTTCAATGCTTCTCTACGATATTGATCTGAAAACACCTGTATGTCTTCAGTGGATTCCATCACACGTTGGGGTCTATGTTAACAAGATAGCAAATATACTTACATACACACCAAGAATGGTTGTGATCCTCCAATAAACAAATTAGCTTATTCCTTTAGAAATCCACTCCTTAAATAGACAGAAATTGCTCTTTGTATGGCATCTTCCACCAATTCACCATCAATGTGCAACTATTAGTCTTGATGTGTTCCTGTCATATAGTGGTCCCTTGCCTTTTCAATTAGCCATTGTGAGAGTTAGAAGTGGCCACCCAAAGTCTTTGAAGTTCTTGAATGGGGAGAGAATTTTCTCTCGTTGTTCCTGTTTCCTCTTTGTTAGTCCTACTCACCTTCTTAATTGTCTTGATGCCTCTTGGAGGCAGGTATGAAAGGTGGAGGATCTGATCTATGGGGATCTGGTGCATCAGGGCCTTTTGGACCTGGGGTAGGCTTTCTTACACCTGGGGAATAATTAACATCATAAGAAAGTACATCGAAATTACATTTGAAAACACTTAAAAATATTGATAAAATGCAACAAAATAATATTTAAATTTAATGTGATGAATATGGTATTATTAAATAATATTTTTTTAAAAATTAATCAGAAAAAAATCAATTAGCAAATTTAAATGAACATTAATTCAAATCTATAGACTAAAATGTGATTAATAATCAATAAATTAATGTATTTAAATATAATAATTGGGTAAAAAATTGAACGTTAATAAACTTAATTCAATTTAAAATTAGGTGAAAAAAATATTATCAGGTTAATAAAAGTACTATAGAGCAGGATATTTTGATGAAAAATATAGTATATTTTAAATAAAATCATTAATAATAAAGAAATATATTTTTAAATAAAATCTTATTCTAAACATGTGAAAGGGATTTTAAACTAAAGCTTAATTTGAGTTCATAAACTATCAAAATAAAAGAGATGTGGTACTATCCTAATTTCCTTAGATGTACAGTTGAATTTTTGCACTTTATGATTTTTTAAAACAATAAAATATATATTAAATTGCTGATGTAATGAGGTATAAATTCTAATGAAATATAAAAAGAAGAGAATTTTTTAACATTATAAGAGATGTGGAATTAGAAAATGTTTTTATGACATTCATGTATTCTAAAATTATAGAAACAAAATTTTTACCTGAATATCTTTTTTAAAAAGTGAGCAGTATTGTTGAAATAGAATATGTAACTGAGTTTTAAACTATCCATTTTAATGTGAGATTTTCTAGTGGGCTCATAATGTATTAATAAAGACAAATTATTCCAGTATTACTTTCAAAATGCAAATTGTATGAATTTAATTTTTTTGCCGATATCAATTTTAATTAGTATGTTTTGCTTTTAACAACTTTTTTCTGTTTCTAGAAAATTTATTGTCAAAGTGTACAGTAATTGGTCATTTTTCAGTCTTGATGATCATGGACTGTAATACCCAGTTTATCTGAAAATCTTTTATATTAAAGAAAGATGTGGGACATCTAATCTGGGAGGTTAGTCCCTAGAGTTTTTCTCCTTGGAATATGTTAATATGAATCATCATTTGTATAAAATCCTCCAGAATTCTTGTAGTGAAAGCTTGAATGCACCTCTATGGCTTTTGCTTGTTAATTATCCATGATATATATAAAATTTCGTAGATTGACTACCAAAATGACATCACACTCCTGAAATCAGAAAGAGGGTCATTGCCGCAAACCGTTGTTCCTTTGGTTTAAGACCTCTTTTGAAATCTCACCTAATCAGGAGGACAAAAATAATGTTATACAAGACATTGATTAAACCAGTTCTAACCTACGCCTCAGAGACATGGATCTTGACAATGAAGGAAGAGAAAACATTGGTGAATTTTGAGAGAAAGGTCCTAAGAACTATTTTTGGTGCTGTCCTGGAAAATAACACCTGGCAAAAAAGGTATAACTTTGAACTGTACAAAATCTATGGAGAAGAAGATATCATTAAATCAATAAAACTATCTAGAATGAAATGGGCAGGCCACCTCATGAGAATGAGTTCAGAGAGAACACCAATAAAGATCTTCAACACCACACCTTTCTGTTGTAGACCAAGAGGAAGACCCAAAAAGAGATGGAAGAAGACTTCAACATACTTAAAGTCAAGAACTGGAGGTCAATTTCTAGAAAAGGGGCGGAATGGCAGAGACTTCTGAAGAAGGCCAAGGCCCATAAAGAGCTGTCGTGCTAATGCTGATGATGATGTATAAAATTATTGAAACACTTCAATAGGTTTTTTGGGAGATTTTTAAGTGGAACAGATTATTATAAGCCAAATTGCTCAAATCTTTGTATCTCTCTTTTCAACAATCAACTAATTTGTGTTTTCCACATCACATACCAAATTTTGTTTTTGCGATAATATTTTAAAAATTAAACTGCTATAATTGCATGTGATTTTATTTATTTTTGCAGTTTCTTTTAAAAGCTAATTCATAATTTACTCACTCATTGCTTTAAAATCATCATGTTTGGCCAATTATATTTCTCTTTCCTGTAACAAAACCTTATTTATTGTGAGCTTACTACAGTTGGTTCATACTTTTTTCAATCAAGATATCATATAAGATATTAATTATTTTGTTTACATATTTAACTATATACTTAATCTTATAAATCTTTCATATTTTAGAAAATCTATGTTAATTTTATGTGCAAATTTTAAAATTGATGAATGCATAAAAATAATTTACATCATTTTCAGGTGACACAAATACTTCAAAAAAAATTTTCTTTAAAAGCTTCTTGGAATACAATTGAAAGCATATGTACTTCTTCATGCTTTCTTGGCTTTAATGGATTTGCTTTCATATTTATATTTTGTTTACTCAGGTATGTACTGAATGACATACATTCAATGTTTGTATTAACAAATGCTAAAATTTTGTATAGTTTTCTATTTCACCAGCACTTATCTTATTGAATTGGCATTTTTATTGGCAAAAAATTTAATATAGCTTAAAAAATCCTTGTAACTGTTAATATATATGTATTCAAGGCATAAAAATTTCAAAATTTTTAAAGATAACATGTTTTAAAATTTGATGTTTTATCTGTTTTTGTGTTGGTAGTATTATGTAATGACTTTATGCTTATCCCATTACCAATTTTTGAATTTTTATGTTATGTTGGTAAATATATTATTTCATTAATATTTTTTGAAACTTTTTTACTATTAAAATTTAAATTTTACATTGATTTTATGATTTGTATTCATTATTTCTGTTGACTATGCTTAAATGTTTTTGTAAAGTACAAATAATCAGTAAAAGGGAACATTAAAGTCAGAGTAGCTATGTTTGGCAATTTTCTTCACCAGGCTGGAAATGACATAGGTATTGGAGTTTGTTTAGCAACCTTGATGTGCACCAGTTGGTTCATTGTAAAGGGTAGTAATCACTTAAGAAATCCAGATTAAGATGGTAGCACTTTTAAATCACTAACCTTAATAATATATAAGGATATAGTAATCATATTAAAATTTCTTCTTTATTTTATTTTTGAAGAATATTTTTAAGCAATAGTTAAAGGAAATATGCGACAAGACAAGAAACAAAATGGTAAAAATTATGTAAAGTAAATATAAAAAATTAAAAAGTTAAATTTCATTTTGTAACGTCTACTTAAAAATAAATAAGATAAAGAATTTGAGCTTTGCTAAATATATGTTTGCAACTAGATGTCTATTTAATGAAATTATTTTGGTAAATCAATTGATATCAGATAAAATTCTCCAAATTATTAAAAAGTAAAAATATACACTTTCAAAGTCCATTTAACGATTATGTAATAAAAAAATATATATGTAGCATCCTATTAAACACTTCTGCAAAATAAATAAAAAAATACAGGTTTTTAATTTATTTAATCTAATTCCATATAATTTATATCCATTTCAGCGCATGATATTTAGTAAGTTGAAATTTCCAAAACAAAATTTTACAGCATTAAATTTAAAAAAATGCAAATGGTTCAAATTATATGTATAAATTTTGCTTAATTAACTCATGTGAAGTCAAATATGTCCTATACAGGAATTTGTTTTTACATTTGAAAAATCTAAATATATGTAACAGCTTATTTATTTTTTGTGACTGTAAAATTAAAAAAAAAATTGGTAGATAGCTGGTAGCTCAATCAAGCTAGTAGATAAAAATACACACAACTACAAAATTCAAATGGGAAATATGTAATGCAAACAATTTATTCTCTTGGTATTTATTACATGACAAGTACCAAGTGTAGAAGTAACCATCTAGGTATGAAATGACAATTAAGATGTGATGTTAGTATCAACCTACGTTTGGCAATTTGTGTTTGGCTTTTGGTGAATTCATATGGTGACCGGAAAAAAATCACCAAATTTTACTATTTTTGCTCTTGGCAAGCTGTGACTAATGTTCATTTTAACCAAATAATCATCTTGAATAAACCATTAGTAGGTGATATTTTTGCATGCCTTTATATTTATTTTTAAATTAATGTATATAATAATGGATAGACATTTTTTCAAAGGCATTATTATTTAAGTTGTATTTGTAACATTAACTCAAACAAGCTGATTTTCTATTTAAAATGACAATTATTATAATGTAATTTATTTCATCAAATTTAGTAAATGTTTTCAATAACTTGGTTTCAACTTGAAAATATATGTTTGTATCTTGTAACTTAATCATGTTTGAAAGTTGGATGTGTACTGAAAATGTGCTATATCCTAAAGAAATTTTTTTTTTCTTTGGTAGGATGGGATTTGAAAAAAGAAATCTTCTTTAGATGTTGTATTCACAAAATATGGCAACCTTTTCATGTTTGCAAAAATTGCTCTTTCTGAATTTGTCTGAAATTTTAGGCATAATATAGTAAAAAATAGTTCAAATGTAAAAGAAAATGGTAATCTATTGTAAAAAGGACTGGAGAGTATTGAGAGCAGTTTTCCTTAATTGCAAGTTTTTGATTTCTGCTGTATATGTTGCTCTTATAAGTAAAGAGGCCTTATTCTAAAGCAATTTCATTCCATTTCCATTCACAGAAAGTATTCATTGTTTAAAGTGTAATTTATGATATGTTTTTATGTAGATACATGATATTGAGGTACATCTATCACTTCACCTTGGGAAAATAAAAAAGGATTTTACCATATAAAACAATCATCATATAATTAATAGGATTTTTTGAATGCAAACATTCCTTCAAAGTTTTTTCTGGAATGCCTTTAATTTTCAAAGAGTGTGGCCAATGGATAAAATTTTTGTACATTATCCATTTTACAGTTTTGCTTTGCCATTATTTTTTATTAAAATTCTATTTATTTGATTTCAATTATGTTACTATTTTTTATTGCAATCAATATGGAATATTGAAGCCCAGTTGCTTTGTGTTAGTGTTTCATGTTCCCAAGTCCCAGGTTCACTCCTTGTGTTGAACAAGGTTGACTCAGCTTTCCTCCCTTCAATGGGTCAATAAACTGAGTAGCAAGCATGTTTGGGAACTAAACACTGGGGTTTTTGCATTAGAGGTCATGTTCTTTGCACCACAGGGCTCTCAGTCAGGAAAACAGATATGGGTACTAAAGGCTATGGGTTGTTATGCTACAGATTTAGTTCAGTGTATATTAAAGTTTAAATACTCAAAGTGCAATGTATTGGCTAATTACTTATTTTTAATAAATGCTTTATTTAAGGTTCATTAAATGAAAAAAAAATACTCCTGTTTTATAGCTCGTGTTTGAGATTGTCATATGACTTTAAACCTTTTAATAAACCTGCATTCTGCAACAATCATCAGAAATCAGCTGTTTTTGAATCACAACTTATTTATTACTCTACTGCAGTAAATATGTAATATTTACTACAGTATCAGAGATTAAAATTTCAAATGTTTAATTAACAATTTTTTTTAATTTGCTAATTACATCTAAAGATATTTTTATAAAATATATAACAAATTAAAACAGTAATGTCATTATAAAGATTCCTTATTTTTTTAAAGATTCTTTACTAAGAAATGTATTTTACATATTACTGATCTTTCACAAATTTGAAATCTATATTTCTTTAAATATGATTTTATTCTTAACACTTGAAAATTTTGAGTGCTGTTCTGATATCTGTTTTCATTGATACTTTCTATCATTTCAATTATTAGTTGCACTAATTAAAATTTCAACTATGCAAATGCTTCCGTAATTCTATAAACAAAAAAAAAAAGGATGATGAAACCTCCCACAAAATTCATGAATTCTATTGCTAAATAGCAAATTTTATTATAAGTAAAATATTGAGTTAAAAATTCTGTGATGTGTATATGTTATTATATGTATCAGTACTTTCACTTAATTATTTATACAGAATACAATAAAAAAATTCGTTTTTTGAGCAGGAATTTCAAATTGGTAACTTGAAAAATTGACTTTTCTGGTTGATTTTAACCCATTACAAAGTAATGTATCCACACAATAATTTTTTTGTTATAGCACTGAAAAGGAAAGTTCCAGATGTATCATGAAATTGATATATTATTATCAGCTATAACAATGCATTATATATTGATTAACTACTAAACTTATTAATGCACTAAACAATAGTCTTCAAACATTTAATTTTTTTTTGATTTTTTTTTAAAATTTTATACATTTTAAAATTATAATTCCTTACAGGAGATTTATGGGGAAATTTTACTATCTGCATTGTTCCTACTTTCCGGGTTTTATGGCAAGCTTCCTTGCTATTTTGATTGAAAGAAAAAATAGGTATATTTCTTTATTTGTATTTGTTTTTTAAGTTAAATATTTATGAATAAGAGGTATGAAGAATGCTATAGTAACCGAAATGTATTTTATTTACACTGTTAAGATTTTATCATTATTCAGATAATGGAGTATAGGCAGAATATTGTAGAAAAACTTAGAAATTTTATAAAAAATTCAGAGATTATTTTTAAAAATTAGAATAAAAATTCTGGAATTGTGTATAAAAAATATGCATTAAATTTAAAAAATAATTATATACATACTTAAAATCCTGATATACTGTATTTTTATTTATTTCATGGTTACAAGTTGTAAAATAGTTACTAATAAACCTAATAATGGGTTTGTTATTCATAAAAATATTTTACTTTCCATTTTAGATAAGATTTTTTGTAAGCTTAAACTGTTTCTATTCACTAACTGATGTGAAGGATGAATTAATTATTCTGTTAATATGGAATTTCATATATTTTAGGAGTGGAAAGAAATATATATGTAAATAACTGTATGAGAGGAATGTTATAATAATTAGATTTGACTGTAATAATGCATGAAATATACTTATTTTGTAAAGCCACCTAATAATAAAAAAGGAAAACTTATATTTGTTTTTATTTCAGAAACTAAGATATCAAAAAATTAATATAAGTAAAGAATTTGTGAATATTTTAAGTTGGATTTTAAAATTAATAATCCTTCATTGATAAAAATTTAAAAGTCTCAAATTAAATATAGAGGTTGATTTTTTAGAGTTTTTGCTTTGGTAAGCAAATGTCTACTTGTAACAAAGTTTTATATTTGACATTGTCGTAAGTAATCATTTGCTGATCATAAATTGATCAAAACTGCAATATGAAAATATAAGTAATTATATTTAGTTATAGCACAAGGATTATCCAAAAAATTACTTGTTTAGTTATAAAAAATACAATATTTATTAGGAAAAAATAATTCTGTTACTTGGGAAATATGCAAGAGACATTTTATCAGTGGAAAATAATTTATTCTTTTAAGAGTTTGTCCATTTTCATCTTTATCCCAGAACTAAACTGATAGCTTAATAGAGGAAAAAGTAACTTGTGTAACTTACAGCCATTTTTTCTTCCAGCCACTGTGTGGTGCTTGGAAATTAAAATAAAAATAATAAAAAAAGGCCTGTGAGGGATTGCAGTAAATTACAAACCTTTTTATTTCTGGGGGGGCACCTCATTAGTGGTTGAGGATCTATTTTTCATCTATAACAAAACACTCTTTATTTTCTGAATGATCCTTGCAAATACATTGAATAAAGCTCTGTTACAAGTTTTTTTTTACTAGCTTATCTGAACTTAAATTTAATTTATGTAAATAATGGTTAATTTTTTGCATTTGTGCTCATTTAAATATTAAATATTTTGAAATACTAAAGAGTTGTTTGAGAGAAATATTTTAAAATTTTTTGTGAAAAGATTTCTTATATTTATTTAATATTTAAATTTTTGTATAAAATGATTATTTCTGTTAATTAAAAATCTATGTATTCTCTAATGAATTTTCTTTTCTTTTAGACGTGGACCATTAGCTTTATATGTAACAAATGTTGTAAGTTAATTTTTATGATTTATATCAATAAATTTGGCAAAATATTTGCACGTTTTTAAGTAATCAAATTTATTCTAATTTTTCAAATATCACATGAATACTTGTTTGTTTATAAATAAATTCAAGATTTGGTTCTTCATTATATATTTTATTTCGACAGTTGGATTTTTTTTTATAATATAAAATGCAGGATAACTTCCCACTGAATTTGAGTACAAAGATGGTAACCTAAATATAAGGTTTGATTTCATATAATTCATATATGAAATTCAAACATTTTCATTTGAAAGCAAATATGAAGGAAATCAATGATATGAAACAAAACCAATCTTTATAATAGATATTTTCAGTCGATAAAACTGTTATGATACCTGAAAACAACTGGCATAATTTTGTTAAAAGTGAATGATATTTCTTTGATAGTTTTGATGGGTGACTTTTAGATTTGAATATTCAAAAGTTTTGTTCCCATTATCAAAGTAGATTCACTTCTCTTCAAATCTAAAGACATAATAGTGTGTAATTGTAATCACCTAGCTAATTGGAAGAAATTTCTTTTCCTGTTTTATTTTGAAGATAATTTTTTTAGTACCCAACTGCTGAAGTTAAATATCAAATTAATGCAGTATATATTTTTTATATTGTTGATTCAAAAGTTTGTAAATTGTTGTGCTGATTATTGGTTATCAGTACTCTTAGATCATCCTCTCAAACGAGCCATGGCATACCACTATGTTATTCATTTCTTACACTTTTAACTCCTAAATGAATATGTGGTATCAACTTTCAAGTTCATGTGCAATGTAGGTGTTTCATTGCTGAATCTAAACATCTAATGGCTTTAGGCATCAATTATTTCACCTAATATCGGAAACATATAATACCTTTTATACTTTTTAAATTTCATTTATAGAACATTCAATATTGACCTCAAGTTTATAGTGTTGAAAAAATATCATTATTATTTGTTAAAATAAATATTATTAATGCTCTTTAAATAAATTCATTATTTTTTTCAAGTTTGTGCAAATCAAGAAATATGTTTGCTTGAATAATTGTTCTTAGAAGCTGAGAATTTCCTAATTGTTTTAATGTATCAAAAATAATTAATTCAGCAAAATGAGTTCTTATATCAAGTCTAAATAAAATCAGTTTTACATAAAGTATTATATCAACAACTATGTGTTTTGTCCTTTCTCCAAAATTGAAAGGATCTTAGGTTGATAATCATATTTTTTATATTATTATGTGAAAATAGGGAGAGATTGTCTCATCATATATATTAAATTTAATGACAGTATTTGTGTTGTTTTGGGAAATATATACTAACACTGGTGTGATCGAAATTATTTTTTCAATACTAGTTTCACTTTACTTTTTTTAATATTCTAATTAATGAAGTAATTACAATTTTTTTTCAAATGTGTTTAAATTTTATTTTTAACATTTCTTTTTTTAAATTCAAAAATACATTTTAGAAATAAACTTACAAAATAAGTTAGTGATTATTTTAATCATTTTTTGCTAATAGCTATAAAATTTTTCAATATTTTAAAAAGAATTTTACTTGTTAAGAACTTAGTAATATATTTGTGTATAATCACAAGAAATATTATTTGTAGTTGTTTATTTTCTATCTAAATTTCTGTGCTTCCTTCTCCAATAGCTCACACTAAAATCAAATCTCCTTATTTTAAATCATATTATAGTTTTAAATACTTAAAAAAGTTTATTAATGCAGAAGTTATAAGTGTGTATGTTTTTAATATATTAGCATTATTAGTTTCTGCATTCCAGAAAACAAAGTGTTCATAATTTGAAACAGTATCTTTTGTTAATTCAGTCAAATATTTAGCACATAATATATGTGATTTTATTGTTTATTTTTATATAGGGTTTTCTTAAAGTTTAAAAATAATTGTTTAAAATAGTTATTTGTTTAAAAATTGTAATTTCAAACAACGTAGCTTTTTGGTGTATCAATTGTTATGTTTATGAATTTTCTAAATAAATAATTTTTAATAATTAAGACTTGCAATAATTTTAATAATGTTTTCTCTCTTATCACCTTATTAAGTTTTCATTTATAAATATCTAATACAATTACAAAATTCTTTTCTTTTAAAGCAAAAATTTTGTCTAGGAATGGTTTGATAATCATTCATCAATCAGTTGTTTCCAAATATACTTTATTTTTCATATTTTTGTACTGATTTGTATTATTCATAGTTTATGGAATAAAATTTTGTTATTTTATTTTTGTTTTCATTTAAATTCCATTGTTTTGTTGTTAAAAATATTTTATATCTTTAATCTTTCACACAAAATATATTGCAGAAATTAAAATAATTTTATTAAAGTATTGAAGTATTCTACTTTAAATATTGAATACTATGTGTTAATTTTTATTGTGTTTACTGCTTAAAATAAAATATTCTAAAGTAAATATTTAAAGTTTAAATATCATTTAACTGAATTCTGTTAGATTTTTTGTTACTTTTGCTTACTCCTGATTGAAAATAATGTTTTAAGGAAATATTTACATTTACTTTTTTCTAGGTATAAAAAATTGACAAGAAAAGGCAAATAATGATCTGTTGCATAAAAGTTATTAAATTTAATATAAATTTACCAGACTTACAGTTTTTTGCTTATCAAGCATAGATTTCTAATCTTTCCATTGTTTAGAAAATGAAATAATTTAGGAAGTTTTCTGCCTATAATTTAAGTGACTGCAAAATGAAATTTGAATGAATTTTTATTTGATTTTTATTCTGATTGAATAAAAAGTATTCATTTATGGAATATTAAATAAGTATATTTTATATAGAAACTAAGTATACATTCTCTCTCTCTCTTTTCTTGTAAAATATAAAATCAATGTGTATTGCTTTTTATGAAGATAATTTTTATAATATTGCATCTGTAGTGGGATATTTATACTTGTTACTGTCAAAATTTCTCATTATAATATTTTGGTTATCTTATTCAACAATTTTTTCTTCTTTGTATTTAAATTTTTTTTTAAATTTTATGAAACTGAATATGTTTATAATGATGTTTAATGTGTTTTTATTTATTAGGCTTCAGAAACTCTTTTCCGTATGGCAAGTGCACGGGGTATTGTAAAACCTTTTCCCAATGGTGAAGTAAGTACAAAATTGAAATGTTTTTTAAAGATGTTTTTTATAAATTGATTATTTTTAGAAATATAGGTGCATCATATGTAAAGTGACTTATATTCATGTTTTATCTTATATTACTTTAAAAATAGGGCTCACATAATTTATTATTGTAAAATTAAAATATTGTATATTACAAAAAGTCTAACTTTTTTTCCAGATTAATTGCATTTGACCACTTTTATTTGATTGCTTATTACATCTGAAGTCTATTTTTGTAATTATAGATATTATTTACAAAATCTGAAATCACAATAATTACTTATTATTATTTGTATATGTTTAGTGCTGAAAGTTGGAAATCCTAGTAGCTGGGCATTATATAGTATTTATGTACCATTTAATTTAATTTTATTTTAAAGCAAGAAGATTAGAGACATTGCCATAATTTTCCTCTGAGAAAAATATTTTATCCTTTTGCTGCTTCAGTTTAAAAATAAGTTCAGTACTTAAAGATAAAATCAAAAATAAGCTTGATTTTTAAAATTTTATTTTACAATGAAATTTTATTTTATGCTGGGTGATTTTTTAAAGTTTTGAAGTTAAATCCCTTTATCAAAAGAATCACTGATCTAAATCATCAGAAATTTTACCAGTATGCTCACAAAATAATAAAATTTTTTGGCATGATTTAAAAATTAAAAAAAACTTAAAATCGTATTGATAGATGCCATTCTATATAAACAGAAAAAAGATTATTGTGTGTCAAATAAATTGATAATTCTTTAAATGAAAGAAAACTTTATTGTGCATATTAAAAACATACAGATTTTAACATTTGAGAAAATGAATTGTGATTATCTTCACAAAAGTATTATGAAATGAAAATACCCAGTAAAGCACAGATTCATAAAGAACTATACAACTGAAACATGATATTTTCAATATGCTGTGTTTTGTTTTCAGTTATTAGAGTTGGAAACAGGAAACTCCATGTTCCAAAACAAAATATTTGGCTTGATATTATGGACCTGGTAAACATTGCATGCCTGAAGAGTTAGCTTAATTCTTAACACTACCACAATATACAGTATTTTTTAAATGTCCCCAAAGCCAGAAATCACAATGGTTGAGGTCAGGAGATTGAGCTTACCTGCTTATGGGAAATGTTGACTTATAATTCAATGATTTTTATATTTGCTTTACAGCAAAACTTCGCTTGTGTGATAAAGTGTGAAGTTGGTACCATTGTTAATAAATGTGATGGTATTCAAATTCTATTGAAGTGTTTGTATGATGCATTTGGACACACACAACAGAAATTTGTAGATTTTAGTATTGATAATGCATGCAACAGTGATTTTTTTTGAAGAAGTATTGACTCATGATCAACTTTGCCCACAACTCACAGCAACAACAACAAAACTCACTGCACACAATCATCTTTGGAGAATGGAGAGGTAAAGATTGAGAAATATTTGGATTTTCTATTGTTCATATTTGGCAATTCTGTATATAAACTATATTCTTCTGGTGGAAAAGGACTTCATCTACCTATAAAATATTGAAGGGCGATGTGATGTCCACTTCCGTGTGTAAAGAATTGTAGGGTGAAGTTTTCTCATTTTGGTAGGTATGTAACTACCAATTCTTCTGAGTTATATACAGAAATCATCATATAATCTTTTTCAAAACTGTACTGTGCTGATCAACATGCCAAAGCTCTGACAATGCTCTATCCACTGCATCCACTTATCACATCACTATTGGATCTTTATTCTGTTACAATAGCTTTACTTTCCATAAAAGTCTCAACAAGTGTTTCCCTTTCTCTACTATGTTTTAGTCGAACCAGCATGTTCAAATTTCCCTCTGTCATTATTGGACGTATTCTTAAATTTTAAGTGGTCAATAAATAAATATTACATAAAGACTGTAATAAGCAGTAACCAATTTAATTGATGTTATTTTTATCATATCATTTCTGTATGTTAAATCTTGCATGAATAAAAATCATGCTGATACAAGAAATTGGTCGGAATGTGTTAAAAATTGCATTTTTACCTAAATGAGCATATCATTTCTTAGAAAATATTTCATTAAAAATGATATCTAGATAAATAATATTTTACATGCAAAAATAATATATTAATTTTATATAATAAGTCATCTCGATTTTAAGATTTCATTATGATAAAAGGATGAGAAATAATACACTGTTGCATATGATATTTTACTCTGCCCAATAATAAAATATTAAATGATAATCTTCAAAATCATAATAATAATATTATCGCTATAATTAAATTTCATAGATAATTTTTAAATTGTGTTTTAAATATCAGAATTTGAAGATTATTTATGAAAAATTTAAACCATTAAATGAATTATTTTCAATAAGAAAGATTAAAACTCAATCAATTGAAAAATAATTCCTCTTTATGAGTGCAAAAAAAGTTTTTGTATATAGAAAACAGAAAAGTTTAGTTTAATCTGTAAAATATTCACTAAATTCAGCTTTGACTAGAAATAAAGCTTATGGTTAATTTTTTTAAATTAAAAACTCCATTTTATATAAATCTCTTTATTATTTACAAAAATATATTCATAACTATAGTCAGATACAAAAGCATTATCATTTACAAAACACTATTTTTGAGATTAATAAATTTTGAATTAATTTATCTATCTCAACATGAACAATAAAATATTTTAATACTCTTGATTTTTATTACTAATATTTATTTTGTTTTAGTTAAAATTACTTGTATTGAAAGAACAATATTTTTAAAGATTTTTATAAATTTTTTAGTTAATCTTTGTGATGAATATCTATGATATTTTATTTTCAGATATTACTATTTAGTAGTACCATGGCTATTTTCTTGTTGATTATTCGGTAAGTTATTATTCTAATTCAATAATTTTAATACAGTTCCTTCAATTGTTTTTTATGAAAAAAAATTCTTTGGAATTAGTTAGATTTGCTTTGAAAATACTATATGTACTGCATTATTATTTTAGGAAACATGGTTTCTCTAAAGATTTTGTTAGTGCTGCTTTCAAGTAAGTTACAACAATATTTTCTTTTAAATAATGTATTGATAAATTATTTTGAAATAGTACAGTGATGCTTTAAAAATATTTTATTGATCATTTTTAAGTGAAATTTTTATTGTTAGAAATAATTTTTAGTTTAATAATATCATTTAATTTGAAGATTTGTATTTGGAAAAGAAGAAGCCAAACCTCATCCTAAACGTGTTGAAGGCATTTCTGAAAAGAATATAAATAGAAAACCTGTAGCTGAAAATACTTCTCACAGTATTGAAGAACTTATTGATTATTCACATAGACCTTTATTGCAAAAACTTTGGAGTAATTTGAAGCATGCATCTTGCCCACATAATAAGAGCTGTTTGCAGTATTTTGTTCAGGTAACTCATTATTTATTTAAATGTGTGTAAAAACAGTTATTTAATTTTTAACTTTCTCAAACAATTTATAATACAATTTGAAATGATTTTGACTGTAAAATAAATGAGAATCAATTTGCACAATTTGTTTTAGTGGTAACAAGTGTTTTTAGAAATATATTAGGTATTTTTGTACACATATTGTCGATTTACTAGTTAGCTAATTTTGTTTACTTCTTCATTTAAAGAATTCTTGTTTTTTATTTTTACTTCTTTCTTTGACACTTTATGTGTGAATAATTATATGTTTATATGTAAATTTTTTTTAATGCAGTAATATATTTAACATTTAGAGGCTTAATCCCAAAAAAATATGTTAATTAAATCATTAAAATTGATACTCTTATATTTTCTTATTTTATTCCTTTTTTATGCATTCCATTTGTTTAAAAAATAGTATGCACTTTTAAATTAAATATAGATAGTTTACTTTCTAATAATTATATTTATTTATATAATATACTTATGGAAAAAACTATGTAAGAATTATTTCATAAATTTAATAAGCTTTTGGTGATTTCATCATTATTAGCATATATTCAGTCACAAAAGTTTTGTAATAAGAGCATAGTAACGTGTGAAGTGAAAACAAGCGTCACATTTTGCATTATTATTATTGTATCTTGTGTAATATATTGTTTGACATAATTATTGTAAATAAAATATTTATTAATTAAAAATCAAATTATATAATAAATTTTATTTTTGTAGGGTGTTTTACGTCCATTTCTAATTGGTTACATTGCTTTTTTCGGCATTCGATCTGTATCAGTTGGGAAAAAATTACTTACAAACCCATCATTACTTTTAAAAGTATTGACTGAGAAAAGAACTTTGAATCTCGGTTTATTCTTGGGTGGATTTGGTGGGACATTTCGGGTAAGATTCTGTTTTTCATTTATGTATTGATAATTGATTCAATAATTAAAAAAGTTTTCAATTTCTGAAGAGTGGTCAAGTTAAATAAATATAATTGGGAAAAATTATTCATCCCATATACATTATCAGATGTTTATTAATAATAGTTGAAAAACAAGAGTTATAAAATTTTCTATTATAAAAAAATTTAATGCAAATATTTCATATTGAATTACATTTAATTCTGACTTTTGAAATGCTTATTCACTATTATTTTTGATCATTGAAATTAAACTTTTACATTAATCTGTATTATACATTCTTTTGTTTAACTTCACTGCTGGAATTCAATATTCTTTAACTCATATA
This sequence comes from Latrodectus hesperus, assembly GCA_037975125.1. Lineage (NCBI taxonomy): Eukaryota > Metazoa > Arthropoda > Arachnida > Araneae > Theridiidae > Latrodectus > Latrodectus hesperus. Next base: position 87,407,389 of record CM075858.1, read on the forward strand.
GTTAGGATTGAAATGGTGTTAAAAAATTTCATGCTTTAAATACTATATGATATTTTAATTTCATATTGTTAGAGATCTATTCATTTACACTTACTTAAAATAATCTAACTAAATGGTATTAAATTGTACTTTGCATTAAAATTGAACTAATAACTTAAAAATGTTTATGCTTTCACCTAGCATAAAATTGATTTTTCTATCAATATTGATTTTTGTTTAACGAAATTATATACTAATTGATTAATTGTAACATAACTATGCTCCAAATATGTAGACAATAGATTGGTTTTATTCAATAAAGTCATGATGGTTTCTTCATTCCAGGAAAAATGTATATCATATTCTTCATCATTGTAATTTGTATTTTAATAATCATTTAAATTTTAATGGGAAAAACATTTTTAGTTTATTAGGAATTGACTTCAATTATATTATGTTAAAATATATGCCTTTTCACTTTTGTAACCTATTTTGATTTTGAAGGCATGAATAATTTTTATATAAATGTTTTAATTTTTAAATTTTCTTTTTAATGTTCAGCAAATTAACCAGTGCTTAAAAAGTATTTTTGTTTTATTGAAGATATAAATTAAGAAAGGTGGTATATAAATTCAGAAGAATAGTCATTTATAAAAATTAAGATGTAGCTGAAATAAAAATTACTTTTCTTAAATTCATTGAATGTATAATTCAGTATCTGTATTTATAAAATAATTCTATATATATTTTCTTAGTTTCATGAATTCAAAATGTCAGATATTATAATGTATACTCTTCAAGATTGAACAACAATTTTGGACTGAGATTGTAAATGTTTTGATTCTTGGGTATTGTGTACTTTTAAACAATGATGTCCTAATTTCAGTCATATTTTCATACTTATATGAAAGAATTTTTAAAAATATTATTCAATTTTAAAAATTAAAATGGCTATTGCATATTTTATTTAATGTAAATAGTTTTAAATCCATTAAATTCTTGCAATAAATTTAAACAAATGCTGGTAAATTAAAATAATTTGAAGATTTATCTATTATTATGATCGTGAAACATAAGTATACTCTAAAAAATTTGGAAAAGAACTGTAATTGAAATTAATTTAGAAGCTCTTTTCTAAACTTAGTTTTTTAAATTTATAAATTCAAGTTCATCTAATAAAATAACTCATTATTTATTTATATAATTTATGTGTATTAGTTTAGTCATTATTGTTTCATAAAATAATTAATTTGTCTGCCATATTTGACATTTATTACAGTTTGTTTTTATTCTATGTTTTTTAATATATATATATATATATATATATATATATATATATATATATATATATATATATATATATATATATATATATATATATATATATATAAATTTTCAAGTAAAAAATTATTTCTTTCATTTTCACAAAGGATTATTATAGTTATAGTTACAGCACTTATGATGTCATCTGGATGCCCTGAAAATAAAATTTAAATATCGCTAACAATATATTAAAAGACATATTTGGAGAATTTTAAAATTTTATTGGTGACAAATGCTTCTTTTGAGAAATGCTAAAATATCTGCTTAATTTTTTGGAAAAATTGTATTATTTTTCCAAAGGCTATAGTTTGGAAGATGGCAGAGACAGAGCTATTAAATTAAAAAATGCATTTTAAAAACAAAATTACAGAACTAAAAACTATCTTAACAAAGTTTCTCTTAAATTCCATATAAAATTTTCTGAATTATATTGAGAGAGATTACTGTATAAGAGGTATATAAATTTTCATCTTTATAAGTCTTTATTTTTAAGTATTACCATAAGTGATTTCTTGTAAACAGTATATGTCTCAATTCATATTTCAACGGCTTCAATTTTATTGAAATATTAAACAACATGCATTTTATTTTTTGTGAATGAAAAACAAAGTTAGATGGGAAGTCCAATAATCTAGAGCAATGAATCACTAATTTTTTAAGCTTAACACAATTCACATTTCGCTAAGCAGTGTATAACAGTTGTAGTGTAAAATGATGTCATGATTGAATTTCTTTCTTAGTTCCTGCAACTGCTTCCTATAACAAATTTATGGTATGCCAAAAAGTATTGACTGTTCAAAGTCATGTAAAGAAATGGTTGCAATATAATAGAAAAAAGATTGAAATCTCTTTTTCTTTGTAATATTCTTTGTTTAAATATTTTTGCCAGATTATTATCTATTGGAAAAATTTAAACTATCAATTGTCATGCCTTAAGTTCAATCCTGATCATTGTTAAACAATGAGAACTATATGTTGCATTTCTGCTTTGTAAATGCACATTTGTTAATTTGATATTTTTTAATATTTTCTGGTTTCTGGTTATATTTTTTTATTTTCTTACAACATGAAAATATTAATACTTAATGAATATTCAGAAAGGAATATACTATAAATATCTAAAAATTCTTATTTGTCTTGAGCTGTTATTTGTTGCAGGATGTCAAGGTATGCTTCTTCAAGAAATGTAAATTTAAATGTCCTTTTTAACTCCTTGTTTAGCATTTAATTATAACAAATAAAAAAGTATAGTAATATAGAGTTATATATAACTCTACACTACTATATTTTTTTCACATACATAAATTATATATATGTTTTAAAAACTATTAAATAAAATGTTTCCTGTGTCATTTTTAATTTTTCATAACAAAATAAAATGCTCCTATCATATTAATATTCTATGTTTCATTTTTGGATCATTAAAAATGCTTGTATTATTTTATCTAAAGAAAAAATGTAATGAACAGAAAAGTCATTGCTTTTAAAGAAAATAAATTTTATGATCTGATAACAAAGCCAGTAAAACCATAATATAGTAGATGCTCATTTTTACGAACTTGTAGAGGCCTGGTATAATAGTTCTTAAAATAGAAAGTTTGAAAAGTTGAAAATTATTTTATTAGGTTATTAAGATTTGACTTTTTTATTTAAACTACTTTTTCTCTATAAATAAAATACTATTAAAAAATTATTTAGAATGCATTGTAAGAAACACATTCAAAGTAAGATTCATACTTAAAAACACTTGCCTTCATTTTATTGATGAAAAATTAGGCAAAATAATTACTTTTCCTTTTGCTTAAAAACCACATTTTAAAGATATATTTTTTCTATGCATAAAAGCATTTCGCTATTTTTTTCATCAGAAAAGTAGCTTAATCCTGCTAGCCATTCTTTCACTCTTAGTCACAGTCTTTGTACTTCATCATTTTCTTCTTGCTCGATATCTGAAAGCTCTTTTTTGTTCTCATTCATTATAGTTTCAATAATTTCATCATCCAATATTTCTTCTATACATATCACATGTGAATCTCTACTCAAAAGGAATTTTAGTTAGCAAATGGTTTCTTTGTGGGAGTTCATGGTAATTTATGTGATGACTTCAGTGAAGATGTGTGACTTATCTTCGCTTGAGTCATCACATAAATTACCATGACTTCCTTCAATTATAGTGGTTTCTTTAACAAAACTTGCATGTTGAAATGTTCTCTATTTTTTTTCTTTCAACATCATTGACTGACAAATGTATTGTTTCTAGAAGAACTGTTGCATACGGCTACTCTAAAAATCCATAATCACTCTTTGCAAAAGTACCCTACAATAAACATGTTATAGGTGAGGAAGTTCCTCGTGAATTGTTGGGACGTCAATGTGTACAGTGCAATAGTCCATAATTTTAGAATAGAATGAGAAACTTAGATTGATGTATTTTATTTAAGAATCAAATTTCTATTTGATTCTTAAATAGAAAACATCAATCTATGCCTCTCAGCTAATTTTCGTAAATGCTTCTAGTCATCTAAGCTTTAATATCAGTATGATATGCTGCTAGTTAGCATTTGAATATTTTAGAAACATCTAGGTTTTAAGTATTTTTCATTGAAAAGCAGAGGTAGTTCTTCTGTTCCATTCATGTTGGCTGTAAGGAACATCGTAGTTTTTTGCTGCCCTTTTGTACCCCTTATTTATCATTTGTAAAGCTAGGTTCTTTTAACTAAGCATTGTTACTGTTTCCTTTTCAAGGATTTTTTTATGGCTTTTTAAAATTGCCAAAAGGTTGTTCTTATTCTTTTACTATTTTTTGACAATTTTTGTCTTACTTAATATTTTTTCATTTACTTCTTTTAAAATTTTCTTTTTTACTTCATTTGCCACAAACTCTCAACAGAACCAGCTCAGACTCCCTCTTGATTAATGAAACATAAATTAAGATATAGAAATGAAATGAAACCAATGACATAACAAAAAGCTGAAACTTTTAAATGGTTTTTCCTTTGTTCTATGTTTTCACATACAAGGAGGAAAGGAGAGTTTTTTCCACTTTCTGCATTCATATGTAATAAGTAGGATAAGAGCAAAGTTTGGCACCACTATTCTTTCCCATCAAACGTCTCTTGATGTTTGATATCCATGTGTCTTTCACTATTGTTCTCACAATGCCGAGAATGCTGCATGTGTCACTTCATGCATGGTGAATTGATTTCTCAAGCATTATATAAAAAAAAAATTTTTGTTATTGTTGCTAATCTCTGGATTTTCTAGCAAAGCTAGACAATCCCCATGAATCTAAAAATATCTAAAATGTCTAAAAAAAAAAAAAAAAAAAAAAAAAAAAAAGATGAGGGTCTAGCAGAACCTCTTTCTTTCCAAAATTCTTTTTCCAACAGTGGGCACTTGGGTAGCAAAGCCTATGCCACAACAAAGCGATAAACTGCTACTCATTTGTGCGTTACCCAGCGGGCACCTGTGAACGAAGTCACAGATGCGAGTAGCGTTGCCTACGCAACGCCACCACAAACTTTGAGGCTGGGCCACATTCATACATCATCACAAAAGAAAGGACAGAGAAACACGGAGAATAGAGAAAGAAAGTGACATCCATGCCCGAACCAGGATTTGAACCCGGAACCCACAGCTCTGGAGTCAGGAACACTAATCACTCAGCCATCGGTTGGCCTTTACTAAAATTTAAACAGGGGAAATCATGTTAGATGTGCACTAATCGCTCTCTGGATATATATTTTTACCCTGCTTAAAAATGAGAACTCTTGTGTGGCCACTCAAGAAATGTGAAAAAGCAGTTAAAATAAACTGTAAAGTTCTTAAAGGTTATATAAAAGTAAGTAAACAAATAAATAAAATTGAAAAAATATCAGATCTTAAATAACAAGTGAATAAAAATAAATAGAAAAGAAAACTCTTTGTTAGAAAAAAAAGTTTACAAAAAAGAGATTATTAAAAAAATTAATTCCTAAATGAGGGTTAAAATTAACATAGTGTCTATAGTTTCAAAGTAGAAAGTAGCTACTAGTTTGTAAAAACGTGAGTGTTTATAAATTAGAGCTTCATAAAAATAAGCATCTACTGTATATTGTATTTGTGAATATTTGAATTTCTGAATGTAAAAATTTTTATGCAATAATATATAAATTTGAGGTGAATCGACTTTTTGAAACACCCTTACTAATCTTTGAATTTTGCAAATAACAGCAATTATTTTTATATAAGATCATAATGACTTAACTTAATAACTGTCAGTTTTGTCTAATATTCCAAATCAGTTCCTATTTAGTTAGTACCCAATCTTTATTTAAATATATTAGTTGTGTATTCAGTGTTCCTTAATTTTTAATGATCATTTATGCTGTTTATACCAAGAAATTTCTTCTGATGTGACTGAAAGATTGCACTTTTATTTTTAAATAAGATGCACACTATTTTCAATGTAAGAAACTTAATTACTTAATTATTTGAATTTAATATGTAAATTTAGTTTAATTTGTATAAATTTTTCTTATAGCTAGTAAATTGTCTGTTGCGTTGGTTATTTAATAAAGATTATCCTATTTATGCTGTTCCCGCAGCTTTCTTAGGAGGGCTTTTTATGAAGTTTTTCCCAAGTTCTACTCTCTCTTTATATTTAACATGGAAACTTATTGAGGTATATTGTTTAAATATTTGTATTATTAGTTGTTTTAATGATATTTCTACATAAAATGCCAAATAATATGTCCAAAATTTATAACTTAAAATATATTTATCAACAGTGAAAAATGTTCCACATTTTTATTAATAATTAAAACACATAGAACAAATTAAAAATTCAATTTGAAAAATTATATGTTCTAGATGTACTTTGGGTTGGAAAACCATTTGACAAAGTAGAAATAAAAGGAGTTTACCTGTGTGAAACCTTTTATCCCTTCAAAATTGATCATTTTTATAGTTACTATTGATTAAATAATCTCTTAACTTATCATTTTGCACTTTATAATGCTTTAATGAAAAATATACAAAATTTGTTTTTCACTGTAATATTCTACTTGACAAATGCAAACTTCTGATCATATAAATAAATGAAAAATCCCAATAGTTAGTGAGACTTATTATCTCATAAGTTCAATCCAAGTATTTTAATATTTAAAATATATATTCAATTCTATTTACTATAATTATTTTGCTTACACCATTTAAATTTTCAGTGGATTTTAGGCAAGGAAAATTTGGGGATTAGCAGTGGAGTTATAATTAATGTAATTGTAACTTCCCTGTTAATCTCCAAATTTCAATTGAATTATGTTATAATTAATGTAATTGAATCCTTACTGGGTTGGTTGTACTGCTATATCATCTTATTCTGCTCAATCAGAAAAATTTGAAGCATCTTTTCTAGAGAAATGCTCATATAAACTGTCTTTAAAATATATATCTGTTTTTAAAATTCTTGTTCTTTTCTATTAATTCCTCTTAAAAGTTTGAAGGATAATCCTTTGAATCATCAAATAATCTAAATATAGCAAAAAGACTCCAAAAAATCATAAATATATTAAAATAAATAATCAAAATATATATTATAAAAGAAAATGTACAATGTGCGTTCCGCTGAAACTTAGAAATGAGTCCCAGAATGAACAAGGGAGTTATATGGTGTGATAATCCTCTACCTCCCGTCCATGAAGAAGGTTCCAGTTTTCACCCAAATCTGTGCTTTTGAAGACAGTAGGGTTGATAATTCTGCCCTCTAGAAATTTCTGGAACTGCCCAGAACATTCAAGAGCATTCCACAACACTTCAGAATATGCTGAAATGTTCAAGAATAGTCTGGAATATCTCCGATCATTATGCAACGTTCCAAAACATACTCAAACATTGTGTACTATTTGGAGCCTTTTTTGTATAAATGGGGCTACCTATAGGTAGGAAAATATATAAATTGATCAACAGAATGGTAAATGTTGAAGAAAGATCAACTTTCCTACAGAATTTTTAAAGACAATTTTTGCAAGTATGCCATTGCACTGCCTTCGACTGAAAATTGGATCATCAAACATACAACTCAGAAATCTCAACTTACCAAAACTATAAAATGGAACAAAGATGATTATCAAACGTCTATCAAATGACATCATTGAAGCCGAACTTATGATGTGAAAAGGACAAAGAAGAGACAATATATATCCTTAGAATACCATTGATTGCTACTGAACTGTCATTCCAATTTAAAAGACAGCAGTTCCCGAACAAATTATGCGATAGTTTTACAAGTAACAAAGCACAAGGGCAAACTTTAAAATATTGTGGCATCAACATTCAAAGACGCATGCTCTTCTCACAGTCAACTATACCTAGCTTATTCTCGTGTAAGAAATTCGAAAAATTATTACATATATGCCCCGGATAACAAAATGAAAAAAGCTATTTACAAACAAGTATTGTAAGTATAAATATTGTAGTTATAATATATTTTCAATAAAAAATTTGTACCTCTTATTTTAAAGTTTACTCTTTTATTCCAATTACAACACAATCACACATCAAATTAACTCCCTGAGAGAAGCCAGGTTCCCCAGCTAGTAATAAATATTGTGATTTTAGTAATCTAGTAAACATTCATTGCCATTGTTACCAAATAAAAATTCTGTGAACGTAATAAATTATTTTTAATCGTTTTCTTAAAGAAGGGTATTCTAATGAATGATAAACTTAACTAAGAAATATACCTAAAAAATTAATAATTATCTTATGTGTATATATGATAAAAATATAGCTAAATCTACTTTTATAAATATTTTTATGTCTTTTGATTAATAATGACTTTTTATGTCTAATAACTAAATTATTTATTCAAAGTAATTATTTATAATTTTTAAATTATTGTTTTAGGTTGGATACATGTTGGGTATTGAAGAAGGAGTACTTCCTAATATTAGAGGTTCTATGCTAATGCTGTATGCCACTTCTACAGCTTTTCTATTTTATGCTGTAAGTGCCAATGTTCTCATCTTTACAACTAACAGGAATATGAATACTAAACTAAACTCAGTGGTATGACAGACCCTAAGAGGCTAAAACCGTTAGTGTCATTATCTGTTTTCTTGACAGAGCCAAAAAGAATGTTATAAATTTAAAAATTGTGTCATAATATACAAATTTTTTCCAGGCCACCAAGTTCATACGGATAAGAAAATTAAAAGTCTTTTTTAATTTAATCAAAATGCAGGTTTAATTATCAAAGCTCTTTTAATTATTTTAACTTACAAAGTCTTAATTTTATTTTTATTCTTAAGGGAAAATATTGTTATTTCCTCTAAAGAGAAATACTATTGATATATTCTTTTATTTAATCATATTCTTATTTTTGTCAAAACAATTGCACATTTTGATTTAATTAAATGAAATCATCTTGTTATATTATATTAAAAATAACTAACCATAAATATAGTTTTTAATGTTAGAATAGTTACTGTTTTAGTCTTGTCCAGTTATGTAGTGCAATTGAATTGAATTGATCCAAAAATAGCCAAAGCAGCTTCGATCACATCTATAACTTCTGAGGAATAGAGAAGTTGATGCGGAGGGTCAAAATGAATCCTGAAGAGCTTTGCTAACATGGCCAGACAATCAAAGATATGGGGGAGAGAGAGTTCAATGTCTGTGCAGTGATGATAGCTTCAATGGCCATTTGTCAATATTTTTATTCCCTTGAAGTGTTTAGTTCTCAGTCTGGCTATAGTTGTGGATATAGCATGGTTATAGTTTAGAGCAATAATAGAGTACTTCTATACTACTCATGGAAGAAAAAAGGTGCCAGAGCCTCTGAGGAGGAGATTGGACTTCTGCCTGTTGATCAGCTGAAGGTATTTTATTTCCCTTCTACCATCAAAAGAATAATCCAATGGAGGCCTATCTGCCGCCTGGGGGTGTGCTACTCCAGGAGTTACAGGCTCCCCCAAGGGTAGAATAGTTATTAAACTTTAAAATTGAGAAATAAAAGTTATATACTAACTAATGCCTTTAAATTTTTTTTAATTAAAAGTGATATTTTGTGGTGGTGGTGGGACTAATCCCCATCTGGTCTAGTGGAACTAGACCAGATCCATGAGATCGTAGACAGCCAAAAAGTCAAAATGCAGATGTGGACTTTTCACAGCCTCCTCACGAGAAAACCACAAGCACTTCAAGACGTGTTGCGGGCAAAACGGAGCATTGTCGCATTTGGGGCATGTTGGCTATTTTCTTTCACTGTCCTCAAAGATCATACACTTCAAGTGGCCAGTAGAAAGTCGAGACAGTGTCGTCTGATGTACTCTGAAGCCCTTAAATGTTGTGGCGGCTCCAGGATATTTTGTACTGGGTTTAAAAATCTTTACCTCATTAAAATGTGAGTTCTGCTCTGTTCAGTTGCTGAAATATTATTTAGTTGTTTTTCAAGGAATTTTGTATCAAATTTTCTTTATGCTGTCATAACTTTAGAATTTTTAGTTTCTTTTGAATATTAAAATTATTGCTTCCTATTGTTGATATTAATTATATTGTTTATATATTTATGGAAGTCAAAAGTTTGTAAAAAAGTCTACTTATTCCTAAACCTGAAACTATTTTGGTGTTTTGTAATTGCTAGGCTGGCTTTAGTTTAATAGTTTCTTTTTGTTTGACCTATTTAAACAAAACCATACAGTACAGTATACATAATCACAATAATACACTGAAATAAATAAAAAAACTTTTCACTCATAAGTATAGACAATTAAAAATTCAAATGAAAGTAATGTATCACCATTTAGTTATTCAATATTTTCATTATTTATTTTTTTCATTTTTGTTTAAGTATTAAAGTTTAAAGGAACTGTTTTTTGATATCCTTCAGTTTTAGAAAATTATGTATTCTTAGATATGTTAAATCAATTTTTTAAATTTTAAAATTTGTTTCCTCCTTCCTACATATTTTATTAATATTTTACTATCATTTTAAATTAATCAAGAGCTATAAATAATTTTCAATGATTATGAGAAATTTAATTTATTTTCTCCATTTGCATTGACACTGTTTCTTTAACTAGATATTAGTGTTGTTAAACATTTTTAAAAATGTTAATAAATTGAAAACAATGTGAAATAAAATCAACAAATTTAGATATATCCATTAGAAGTGAAAAATCAAAAAAATTTTATTGACAAATTTGTAATAATAGAATGAATTGTGTAAACTTAAGTAATGATAATTTTTATGAGTTTCAAATAGTTTCAAGTACTTGATGAGTTTCAAGTTAGAAGTATAATTGATTAGTAGAAAAAATGTAATTTTTAAGGAAATGTATTTAATTTTTTTCTAACTTCTCTTAAATATGTGTATTTTAATCGATTTGTAATAATAATTTCTAACAAATATATAATTAGTTATAAAAATCTTATATTGAGGTTACTTATGGTATTATCTATTTTTTTAATTGTAATATACAACAACAACTTATACATTACTTTAAAAGCAATATTAAACAGAATTGTTCTTATATAACAAATTATTTAAGTTATTTTTTGATAATAAATTTTCTTTTTTATGTAAAACATCAAGTTTAAGGCAAAGAAAAAAATCATTATTTAAGAACCAGTTTCATTAAAAAGTATATTTGTTTAATGTGTAAGTAGTTGCTTTATTTAGGAAAAGTCCTAAATTACTGTTATTTGTTGCTTATTTTATAGCTATTATTTCTAGTTAAATTACTGATTTATAAGTTCAATTAGTAAATATTCTGTAGTATAAAATATTATTTTTCTTATCATTGAACATTTTTAAAACTTTAACATTTTAGACTTTTTTCTTTAATATTAATTTTTCCATAAATGCCATTTTTTGAAATTCAGTTTTATTCATTTATTTGCAATAAAATGTTGCTTTTAAGATTAAAACAGCAGTATAAATAAAATTAATATTATTGGAAGTAGTGTATAATAACCAACTTTAACTATCAAATAATTTTAAAAATTAAATTAGTAGACAGATTGTAGTAGACAAATGCTACCAATCTTACATTTTGGTAGCATTTGTTTCACTTTGAAGTCTGAGATATTATTAGTTAATAATCAATTCACATAATTGTATAATTTTAATGAGAATATAAAACAGAAAATAATTGTGAACATTGTATTAATTTACTGTGAATATGTAAAATATGTAATTATATTTAAATTTATTAATTAAATCTATTTGTTTTTATAAATATATAGGCTGTTTTGGAACCGCACAATTTAAAACCTGCATATTTGAAATTCCTTACTCGATTGACACATAATAAGTAAGTTATTAAAGTGGTTTTATTTTATCTGAATACATTTTATCTACTCTCTTAATATTAATAGTCCAAAAATTCTTTAATGATGCAAACAATTTTTGATTAAAAATTTTCTATAGTATGCATTTTTATTTCTGATACATAATTTTGAATGTCATTTTTATTTTATTATATATTTTATTGCTTTTTTTAATTCAGTGAACCTAATTATAATTAAAAGATTTTTAAAATTTGTATTAAGATTAGGGAAAAACTATTCGGCATATTTTGTATAAATGAAAATATATATGTGTGTATTAGAAGTTAAGGTTTAAACAGAGCTTCAAACCAGAACTGAACTAATCCCCCCCCCTCCAAAAAAAAACTATTTTGGTTGGGATGAAAACTGGAACTGAACCGAAAATATATCAGTATATTTTGATTCGATATATTTCAATCATTTGTTTACTGTAACCAATTTATCATTGTTTTCTAATTTATTGGCACCCATATAATTATTACATCTACATTGTCTATCAATTTACTATTTTGATGTTTATTAATTCTTTTCTGTTTCAATTTTGCATGAAATTATTTGTTGAAAGGAGATGAATTTAGTTGTTGATAGAGATGATTTTTTTAAGAAAAGTATCAACTCAATTTTATTTCACATCTTAGTAAGAAATATCTAAAAATGTTCATATGGACAGTTTATATAGATAAAGCAAGCTGCTCATCAGGCAGCACACAGTGCAGTGCTGCCCTAAGAAAGGGATTGTGATGTATGCATAATAATATGTGTCTCTGTCTAAGTGGTTAAAAGACATAGAAGGACTAATGAGTAATACAAGGATCAGTTAGAAGTAAATAGCTCAGTAAAGAATAAATTAAAAATCCCATCTAACTCTCAACTGGTTCTCTATTCTTTTATTTTGAGTCCCAAACTCTCAGTTTCATTTGTGGCATTCCAATAAAGATTTTGACATGTACTATGTTAAAATCTTTTTTGGCACACAAAGATTTTAGCTCATCTTTTGTTGAAAGTAATTTAGATTATTATTTTGCAGATAATAAACGGGTGAAATTAAAATTCTGGTACTCCACAAAATTCCTAATGGAAGCAATTTTGAAACTACAAAATAAAGAATTAACTTTAAGCGATTTTTATAAAATTTGGACACATTGCAAAGGTTTTGAAAATTTCTGTGCAAATATTTTATATAATCAGTTGTCTATTAATCTGGGAATCCTTGTTAATAGAAAGTGAAAGTATAGTAGAAGCAGTTTATTTGGAGCCCCATTATCAAATCTTGCTTTCCATGTTTCAAAAAGTTCACACTGTGCAACTTTAAAGAATATTTAGAACAAATAGCAATTTTTGTAAACATCCACTTCAGTCCTAAATAAGAAGTACACTCTTCTACTGAAAATAAGGTAAATAAAGATGATTTAGAAACTTTTCTTTGAAAAGTAAAGAATTGGCAATGAAACACGTAAATCCTGTATTTCTACTGATATTGAATTCATTTTAAATCATTTTGAAAATAAACGAAGACTCAATATAAAAAATATTTTAGATTTCTGGGAAAAGAAGATTAATTACTTATCCACATTTGATTAAGGTCACAGTGGTGGTTTTGGATGTTCCAGCTTCACAAGTTAGCATTGAAAAGGCGTTTTCAAATTTGAAATTTATTCTTTGCAACAACAGAAATCTCAGTGAAACCATGTTAGAAGATATATTAATAATTAGATGCCAATTATAAATAAGCACATTTTTTACGTAATTATTGCAAAGCCAAATGCATCATTTGAGCAGTAAACGTACATATAATAGACATAATTAAAGTATAAAATCGATGTAATTTTCATAGAACTGCATTTTTTGTTTATGATAGAGTGATATTTTTAGTACAAATGAGAATATATGTAAAGCAAAATTATTTACTCGCAAGTGAACTGAAAACTGGAACTGATGCAATATATTTTATTTTTAGTTGAATAAAACAAAGCAAAACAAAAAATATGGTTTGAAGCTTTGTGGTTTAAAACTAATAATTACAATCTTCTACTGAAAATTTTTAATATGAAAAATATTTTTGGCATTTTATTGTGAAATATCTGTGATGCTTGCATATAAAAAGTAAAAAGAAATTATTGGTTAGATTTGAAAATGTTAACTATTTTATCATAGCGGATGATTTTTAATTAATAAAATAAATAATTATAAACTAAATTTTTGGAAGAAGTGGAGTTTAAACATAAATACTATCATACTATGATTTTGTATGGTTTTAAAGTGGAATTAAATCAAGAAGAATGTGTTCAACATCCATAATTACCAACTAGAAATAAATATTTATTTCATGCAGTCACATTCATATGGTTTTTTTTTTTTTTTTTTGTTAATTTTAGTAGTTGCAATTCCCTTCAGGATAGAAAACTCAGAAAGACTGTTGTCAACAGTAGTGACAAACAACATATGTGCCTGGTGATAAACTTAATCCAAAATAATTGCTCTATCTTCCAAATTATACAAAAACAACTTAACATTGGATATATCACCACACATAAAAATACTCATGAAGAATTGTATATGAAAAAAATAGTTTATAGTTGTAAAAAAAAAATGGTTAGTCTAAGAACCATAAGCTGCTATAAGGCATTAAAATAACCACAGGTTCTTATATCCTGAAGATTTTATAACAAGTAG